>CM064569.1:3495133-3587633 GCA_032716605.1 Paralithodes platypus
CACACAGCAAACACCACAAACACAAAAAAAACAAAAAAAAAAAACACAAGGCAAAAACAACAGCAAGAAAACAACAACAAGAGGGGGGACACAAAAGGCAAAAACCAGACAACAAACAACACAGAACAACAAAAAAAAACACAAAACAAACAAAACACAGCAACAAACAGCAACAAAACAAACAAAAAGACCAACAAAGACAAACAGGCAAAAAACAATCAAAAGCAAAAACAAAAAAACAAACAAACAGCAGAAAAACAAAACAAGGACCACAAAAAAGAAGAAAAAGCCAAGACAGCAAAAACACAAAACACAACAAAAGAGAAACACAAACAAACAAGACAAATGCAAAACAAAAAAATCAACACAAAACAAAAGAACACAGCACAACAAACAAAAACAAAGAAATGCAAAAAAAAACAACACAACACAAACAAAGCAAAAAAGCAACAAAAACAAACAAAGAAAAACAAGCCAACCAGGGCACCACACACGCAACAAACACACAGCAAACCAAAAAGCCAAAAGCAGACAAAGCAAACAAGACACAAAAAATAAAAAAACACCAACAAGGTCACCAAAAGTAAAAAGAAAAAGCACAAAACACAAAAAAAAAAGCAGCCCAGCAACAAAAAACAAAAAGCACCAGACAACAAAACAGCAACAACAAAGAAACCACAAAAAACAAAAAAAGCAGCAAACAAACCACAGCAATCAAAAAGCACACACAAAGCAAACAAAAAAAAAAAAGCAACAGCAAAAACAGCACAAAAAACAAAAAGCACAACACACACAAAAAAAAAAACCAAAAACAAAAAAGAAAAGGCAAGCACAAAAGTGCACAACAACAAAGCAAAAAAGAAAAAAAGCAAAGGCAGCAAAACACAAACACAACAGCAACAGCAAGCATCAGCCAGAACAAACAAAACAACACAAAACAAGGGCAAAAACAGCACAACAAGCAAAAGACAAACACACAAAACAATGGCAGCAGAAAAAAAACGGGCAGCACAAAACACAAACAGCAAAAAAAAACAAAAGCACAACAGCAAAACAACACACAGCACAGCAACACAGCCAAACAAACAAAACAACACAAAACACACAGCAAACAAGCAAACAACAAACAACAAAACAACAGCAACCAGCACACAAAAAACACAAAGCACAGCCACACACAAACCAAATCAAAAAAAGCAAAAAGAGAGAAGAAAAAAGACACAAAAGAGACCAGAAACAAACACACCAACAGAAACAAAATCACAGAGCAAACAACAAACCACCCCCAGCAAGCAAAAAAAGACAAAAAAGAGCAGACAAACAAAGCAACAAAAAAGCAAAGAACAGAGGCAAGCAATGCAAGAAAAGCAACGCAAACAAACAGACAAACAACAAGAACAGCACAGCCAGGGCACAAACAAGGCAGACCGAGGAAAGCAAAAAAAAGCCACCACAAAAAAACAAAAGAACCAAAACACAAGCAAAACAAAAAAGACAGCAGAAAAGAAAAAAGCACAAAAACAAACAACACAAGCAAAAACAAACAAACAAAGCAAACAAGAAGCACAAACGAGCAAACCACAGGAAAAAGCAATAGACAAAAGAGCAAAAGCAAAGCAGCACAGCCGACAAGCCAGCAGGCAAAACAAAAGAATCACAAACACAAAACAACAACAAGCAGAGAAAAGCAAAAACAAAAGAACAAAAGACAAACAAAGCAAGCCACAAACAAACAAGCAAAAGCAAGCAAAAACAAAAAAAGCAAACACAAACCAGCACACACAGAAAACAAGACAAGACACAGCCAAGCCATCAACAAAGCAACAAAAAAACAAACAAAAAACAACAATAAAAGCATCAAGCACCAACAAAAAAAAGCCAACACACAAAAAGCAAAAAAAGCAGCAAAAAAGCCAAAAAACAAGAAAGCAAGCAAGCAAACAAGACAAACAGCAACCACACAAAAAACACCAAAATCACAAAACAACAAGCAACACAAAAGCCAAAAAGCACACAAGCAAAAGCAGAAAATCAACAATCACAACACCCAAAGCACAAAAAAGCCACAAACAAGCCATGCAAAAAAAAGAAAGGACAACAAAAAACAACAAAAGCAAAAAAGAAGCAGATCAGGCAAGACACACAAAAAAAAAAACAACAACAAGCCAACAAAGCAACAAAAAGCCACAAAGCATCCAAACACAACAAAAAAAGACAGCCAAACAAACACAAAGCAAACAACCAACAAGGCAAAACACAAGCAACACAAAAAACAGCACAAAAAACAAAAAACAGCATACCACAACACAAAAGAACCACAACAACAAACCAAAAAACACAAAAGAACAAAGACAAGGAGAAAGCAACAACAACAACATCCCACAGCACACAACAACACAAAGAGGGAGAAAGCAGCAAAAAACAAAAACCAAAGCACAAAAAAGCAAAAGGCACAAGATAACACAACACAGCAAGCGAAACCCCAAACACAAAAGCAAAAAAAACAAAAAAACAAAGCAAAAAAAAGGCACACAAAAACAGAGACATCACACACACAAACGCAAAGTCAAACAAAAAATCAAATGCAACCAGGGGAAGAAAAATAGCAAACACAACAAGCAAGCAAACAAACAAAAGACAATCACAGAAAGTTGGCAAACACCAAAAACACAAGCCACCACAAAAAACAAAACCCAGCCAAAACAACCACAACACAGCCAAAACAACTCAAAAACAAACAAAAGAGGGGGTTAAAGAAAGCAAAAGGCCAAGCAACCACAACAAAGCAAAAGAAGCAAGCAAAAAGACAAAGCCACACAAAAGCAACCCAGCAGCAAAAGAAAGAAGCAAAAACCACACCCCACACAACAAGACAACAGACAGCACAGCCAACAAGCCAAACACAGCACCAACAAAACAAAAACAAACAAAGCCAAACAAGTCAAAACAAGACAAAAAAAAGCCACACACCAAGCACACAAGGGCAGAGAACAACAAAAACAAGACAGCACACACAGCACACCACACACAAACAACAACAGCAAACAAAACAGCAAGCAAAGAACAAGGCAAGCAAAACAGAAACAACAGCCACCCAGCAAAAAAAAAAAAACACAGCCAACCAACACAAAACACAGAAGAGCAAACAAAAAAAACACAAAAATCACAGCTAACAACACCAAACAAACAAGCACAGAGACAAACAAAACCAGAGCAACAAGCAAACGCAACACAGCTAAAAAAACAGCACACACCACACACAACAGCCAAACGAGCACCACACAAAACCAACCAACAACACAACAGCAACAAGCAAAAGTCACAACACACAGCCAAACCAAAAACAACCACAAAAGAGGGGGAGCACACAAACAGCAACCAGAGAGGGGGAAGCAAAAAAACAGCAACCCAGCAAGCACAAATAGGTGGGGGGGGTGCCAGAAGGAGGCGCGAAAGCAGCTGCAAGGGAATTGGCAAGGGAGCGGGGGGGTCGGAGGAAAGGAAACCGGAGAGAGGGGGGGGAGGGGGGGGGGGGACCGGGGTACGCGTACCGGAAATCTGAGGCCCTTGGGGGCACATGAGTGCCCGGACAGCGGGAGGGGCGGGGGGTCATCAGACGACGAGGGCCAGATCTGCCACCTGGACAACACCATAATGGGAAAGGGAGGGCGGACGGGGGCCTGGACGTTCCTGGGCGGCGCGCATCGCTCGGAGGAGGCGTGTGAGCCGGGGGAGGGGAGTACCCGTAGCTGGGACACAGGGCGACTGCAGATTAGCCAGTCAGCACAGTGTCCCGCACAACGGGACGAACAAGGGGCCGCCGATAGGCCCGCGGCCGACGGATAGAACTGGGGGGGGGAACGGAGCAGGCCCGGCCACCCCCCCCTCGGCCATGGATGGGGCCAGAGACGGAGGCCCAGGATCAGCCGCATCGAGGACCGAGCCACCAAATGAAAGGGGCAAAGCGTAGAAACGCGCAGGCAACACCACGGCCAGACGGGAGCGCCGAACGCAGCGAACGGAAAGGGCCGAGACACGGCGGGAAGAGCCACCACTGCTTGGGGGCGCTTCCCACAGGGCTAACACGGTCAGCCCGGAGGAGGTATTAGGTGCGAGGATTGGGAAGAAGGGAGCAAGATTATGGCAAGGTCGCGGGCGCGAACCGAGAGTGACACAGCGACTAACAAAACCGAAATGATCAGCCACCAGGCCAACGAGAACTAACCATGCCACCACACAAGGAGAGCCCTTGAGAGGAAAGGGAGACAGAGGCCACAAGAAGGCCATGCCGCATCCACAACACATTATAAATCTTGCATCGGGAGCCAACCCGGGACAACCACGGCAGCAGGGAGGATGCCGGGGGAGTTGTGATGCGGAGTAGTTAGCTTCTGCTCTGCAAACTAATTGGGGTGATAGGTGTGAGCGATTGGAGGGTAACATCGGGACAGTGCGGGGACCAACCCACACAGCTAACGATTTGTATGTGTGAAGAGATAACAAGAATATACATAGAAAGAATACTCAGCAAGTGCACCCGTACATCGGGCAGATGGCAATGGAAGATGCGACGCGGCCAGAGCGGAGGAGAAAGAGGGTTCTTCGCGAGAGACAAAAGGGCAGCACTTGGACAGCAGGAAAAGGCCGGGACAACAAACATTCGCAGCGCACGCGCGCGCTCGCGGCAGCCAATCTGCATACAGCAAAGAGCTGCAGAAGAGGAAGGGGCTGGGGCGACGGCGAGGCTAGGGTAGAGACCGGTGCTTGAATACTAATGAGGAAAACAAATTAACCCTTTCAAAATATGAAGACTCCTTTCTTCCTTAAATGCTGGCGCTTGTAGACCATGAATTCAGCTGAAGGAGGGTAGGTGAGAGCCGGGAGTATGGAGATAGACCATACTCCTTAGTTTCCAAGAGGGCCTTCCTAAACTGAATAATATAGTCTCATGTTAGCCAGAATTAAGTGAGCACACACACACACACACACAGAGGGGTGGGTGGGGAATGGAAGGGACAATAGACATCACTTAGTTTCGACCTTTAGCGAGTCATGTGTTGAGGAGGCCTTGAGGATTAATAAGAACTGGCCTGAGGAGGAAAGGATGGGGATTGGGGGGGGGGGGGTCAATGGTCATACAGTATGGAAGGGAATATATAATAGAAGAAATTTGGAGAGACATGGCAGGGATTAAGGAGAGGTATTTAATTTGTTCCCTTGACCTCCATCAACCTTAAAATTACACCCCCTCGAGTCCCTTTCAAGATAAATGTGTACATTTTTCGGTAGAAAAATGGCCCGCCTCTTAAATTACAGGCTCGCTACCGCTCGCCAGGATAAAATCGACACCTGAATTGCACGAAAGGTCTTAATATGGGGTGAAAGTTCTTAAAATCGCTAAACTAATGGGGCAAACGTTTTATAATATCAAAAGCAATGGGGCTAAACATGAGGGAGAAAGGGGTCAAGAAAACAATCCCTCAAGTGGAGACCTCCCCTTAAGGAAAAAGCAAGAAAATATGCAAGAAATGACTAAGAGAAGACACTGAGACAAAACAGACAATAAGATGCAACGAACAAGAGAAACAGACAAAATACAACGAACGAACGAAAACCCCAGACCCCTCTACAGATACATAATAGAAGGCACGTTGTATAAAACCCCAGACCCCTCTACAGATACATAATAGAAGGCACGTTGTATAAAACCCCAGACCCCTCTACAGATACATAATAGAAGGCACGTTGTATAAAACCCCAGACCCCTCTACAGATACATAATAGAAGGCACGTTGTATAAAACGACAAGACCACTTCGCTTTGACCTTCACCGCGACGTGTGATAATGAGGACGGGAGGGGTAGGGGTAGGGGTAGGGGTGGTGGTGGTGGTGGTGTGTGTGTGTGGTGGTGGTGGTGGTGTGTGTGTGTGTGTGTGTGTGTGGTGGTGGTGGTGGTGGTGGTGGTGGTGTGTGTGTGTGTGTGGGGGGGGGGGTATAGAAGAGGAATATATAGAAGGAATTTTGGAGAAACATAGATGGGATGAGAGCTACGTAGAAGTCAGTCAAGATCGAAGGAGACAGAGTTACACAGACTGCACAGACCTTCAGGTCCCTACTAGGCAGTCAGGACTTAATGCAAACATTGCATTTGCTACAATGTGGAAGGCAAGGATAGCAAAGAGACGGAGAGAGACAGAGACGCGAGAGAGAGAGAGGAGAAAGCAAGGGAAGAGACATCAATTACATCTGACCTTCACCGTGTCATGTGATGGTGAGGATTAGTCAGAGCTCTCTCTCTCTCTCCCTCACTCATTCTCTCTCTCACTCACTCACTCATTCTCTCTCACTCACTCACTCATTCTCTCTCACTCACTCACTCATTCTCTCTCACTCACTCACTCATTCTCTCTCACTCACTCACTCATTCTCTCTCACTCACTCACTCACTCACTCACTCTCTCTCTCTCACTCACTCATTCTCTCTCACTCACTCACTCTTCTTCTCTCACTCACTCACTCATTCTCTCTCACTCACTCACTCATTCTCTCTCTCACTCACTCATTCTCTCTCACTCACTCACTCATTCTCTCTCACTCACTCACTCATTCTCTCTCACTCACTCACTCATTCTCTCTCACTCATTCTCTCTCACTCATTCTCTCTCACTCATTCTCTCTCACTCATTCTCTCTCACTCATTCTCTCTCACTCATTCTCTCTCACTCATTCTCTCTCACTCATTCTCTCTCACTCACTCATTCTCTCTCACTCACTCATTCTCTCTCACTCACTCATTCTCTCTCACTCACTCATTCTCTCTCACTCATTCTCTCTCACTCATCCCCTCTCAGTGATTCTCTCTCACTCAAGCTCTCTCACTCATTCTCTCTCACTCATTCTCTCTCACTCATTCTCTCTCACTCATTCTCTCTCACTCATTCTCTCTCACTCATTCTCTCTCACTCATTCTCTCTCACTCATTCTCTCGCACTCACTCCTTCTCTCTCACTCATTCTCTCTCACTCATTCTCTCTCACTCATTCTCTCTCACTCATTCTCTCTCACTCATTCTCTCTCACTCATTCTCTCTCGTCACTCATTCTCTCTCACTCATTCTCTCTCACTCATTCTCTCTCACTCATTCTCTCTCACTCATTCTCTCTCACTCATTCTCTCTCACTCATTCTCTCTCACTCATTCTCTCTCACTCATTCTCACTCACTCATTCTCACTCACTCATTCTCACTCACTCATTCTCACTCACTCATTCTCACTCACTCACTCATTCTCACTCTCTCACTCATTCTCTCTCTCTCTCACTCATTCTCTCTCTCTCTCTCACTCATTCTCTCTCTCACTCATTCTCTCTCTCACTCATTCTCTCTCACTCATTCTCTCTCTCTCACTCATTCTCTCTCTCTCACTCATTCTCTCTCTCACTCATTCTCTCTCACTCATTCTCTCTCTCTCTCACTCACTCATTCTCTCTCTCTCTCTCTCATTCTCTCACTCATTCTCTCACTCATTCTCTCTCTCTCTCTCTCACTCATTCTCTCTCTCTCTCTCACTCATTCTCTCTCTCTCTCTCACTCATTCTCTCTCTCTCTCTCTCATTAACCTTGGAATATTTACTAGCCCCGTGTGTTTGGCTCAATCTCACTACCCTCCGTTTATTTGTTTGCCATTTCACTGATGTTGAACAGTGACTTATATTATCCCATAGCAATTTGATTCCATAAAATTACAAAGCAAAACAAAATAATAATAATAATAATTACTACATTGCATTAGCGTATGTTCGTCATCAGATTATATTCAATTGACAAAGGCCTCCAGCAATTAGCAGGCTTTGAACTAGCTCACTTATTACCCTTATTACTATCACAGGTCCTTCTTAAACTGCACAAAATCGTCTAAGTATACCTAGACCAAAATTAAAAAGACGTCACCGGTACAGTAAGGGTTAAATATATAAAAGAAAATTAATATGAAATTATGCAGGTCTGATACTAGTTTTGTTAGTGGGTGTATCGAGTCAAGTAGCCACCACACCAGCGAGTCACCCAGGTTCTTCTTCCTACCCTGTTCCTACCTTCCTAACACCTTCCTTCCTTCCTCGTACCTTCCCTTTCCCTTCTACCTCCCCTCGTTTCTCCTATCTTCCCTCCTCCTCCCCCCCCCCCTTTCCTCCTCCTATCTTCCTTCCTTTCTCCTACCTCCCCTCCTTCCTCCTTTCTTCCTATATTCCCTCCTACCTCATTTTCTTCCAACCTTCCCAGGTCCTATCTCTTCCCCCTCCTCCTATCTTCCCTCCTTCGTCCTACCTTACAACCTTCCTCCACCTAATTCCCCTCCCTCCCTCCTTCCTCGACCTTCATTTATCCTTCACCTTCCCTTCCCCACCACCCCCACCAGCCTTACATGGAGTTACATAATTACACCCCAGGACTCCATCTCCCTTCCCTAAACCCATTCTTTATACTCCAACCATACAATTATAATACTCCAGAAATTATAGGGGTTTACAAGCTATATGAAGTTAGGGGTAATGGGTTAGAGAACAGGTAAATAGACAAAACCCTTACACAGTTGAGGAGATTGCCAGGTGACATTGAGCTGGGTTTATGTATATGTCCTCTCTTGGTGGTGTTACGTAAAGCCTCAAAGCCCTCTTTTGGTGATGTCATAGTGAAAACCTCAAAGGGTGGTTCGAGGACTTTGAATGGGTCCTCAAAGGCCATTCCTCACGGACTTCCTTAGGGCCTCATGACTGTCATTGCCAGCCTTAACTGACTTGTGCAACACTCAATATATTCTAAGTTGCCCATCATTTATCCGAGGCTACTATTAACTCGTTCAGCACCATGACGCATACCCATACTGAAAGTGTTAATATATATTCATCCTTTTATTCCTAACCAAACCTACTCCATTGTGTCTGAAGTCGATCGTCGCTCCTTCCACTGCGGTATGTGACCCTCACGTGACCCTGCCCCTCCTACGTGCCGTCTCAGTCAGTCAGTCCTACCTCCCTCCCCCCTTCCCTTCCCCTTCTTCCTTTCTTCCCTCTATCTTCCCTCCTTCTCAGCACCATCCTACCTTCCTAGACCCTCCCCCTTCCTCCTACCTTCCTTCTATCTTCCCTCCTTCCTCCTTCCTTATCAGCACCATCCTACCTTACCAGCCCCTTCCTTCTATCTTCCCTCCTTCCTTATCAGCACCATCCTACCTTACCAGCCCCTTCCTTCTATCTTCCCTCCTTCCTCCTTCCTTATCAGCACCATCCTACCTTACCAGCCCCTTCCTTCTATCTTCCCTCCTTCCTCCTTCCTTATCAGCACCATCCTACCTTACCAGCCCCTTCCTTCTATCTTCCCTCCTTCCTCCTTCCTTATCAGCACCATCCTACCTTACCAGCCCCTTCCTTCTATCTTCCCTCCTTCCTCCTTACTTATCAGCACCATCCTACCTTACCAGCCCCTTCCTTCTATCTTCCCTCCTTCCTCCTCAGCACCATCCTACCTTACCAGCCCCTTCCTTCTATCTTCCCTTCTTTCTCCTACCTTCCCAGCCCCCCCCCCCTTCCTCCTTCCTTCCTTCCTCCTATCTTCCCACATTTATCCTACATCCCTCCTTCCTCCTTGCCTTCTCACCTTCTCGCAATTTTTACTGGCGTCGACAGGCAGAGGTCAATGTCTGCTACACTGTATTTTTTGTCATTGTATTGTTGACGGGAACATTATTTAAGACCACCTTGATCTGCCAGCGTATTGATGTATTAATTAGGGAACACCCCGTTCTTAACATTAATCCTCCATTACAAACCCCAATACCTTATTAGGGTTTGGCCTTTTACCTCCCCTCCCCATACTCTATGTGGTGTGTAAACCCTTAATACTTGCTAGAGTATTATATTGTGATGGCAGTATAAGGAAGGGTTTAGTAAGGGTGCAGTTGAGTAGGCAGGCATAGTTTCCCATCACAGTATGTTGGATAACCACGAACACCCAACCCAAGCAACATATATAATATGAGAAAGGAGAGAGGGAAAGTGGTCTGTCTAGCCATGGGGAAGACCATCCTTTAGAGTCCCTAGAGTAGACACCCAGGAAAAACAGCAGGGGAAGGAGAGGGGTAGTCTGCCTACTTAGTGATGTCTAGGCACCAATTATATTTCGATCAATAAGTGGTATCAGCAATGTCTAAAACTTTATTAATTCGTTTCGAGTGAGATATACAAGCATGTTCCTACACTTACCCACCCTATTCAACATCTGACAGACATTAATACAACACAGAGCGAGCCAAACGTAATGACAGCCGAGACACGACTTCCTAGCGCCACTGTACAGGGAAGCTTTGTAACCAGTACTTTGAGGGGCCCTTAGGTGATGTCATACCATAAGACTTAAGGAGAGTTATATAAGAGTTAAATAGATACACATACCACACAGACCTTACGGTCCCTACTAGGTAGTCCGGACTGAATAGTAAAAGAGAATTTGCTACAAAGTGGAAGGCAAGGATAGCAGAGCAGAAGGTTCTCTCTCCACCCACCACTCTCACCTACTGATGTAATTAAGCCTGGCTCACGTTTTCTTCCTTATCTAATTAATGCCTTCTCTAACAAATTAATACAAATTTGTTTACTTTGTGAGTCCATGTTTGTGTGTCCGTGTTTAAGTGTGTCAATGTGTGTGTGCATGTTTGTGTGTTTGCATATGAATGTGCGAGTGTATAGAGTGTGAGTGAATGTATGTGTATGTGCATGCAAGTATGTGTGTATCTGGCAGGGTCCGTATGTGCGTCCTCCTGTATGGTATGTGTATGAGTCTGTCAGTGTGTGTGTGTGTGTGTGTGTGTGTGTGTGTGTGTGTGTGTGTGTCGCTACAGAGCCGAGAGTGAGGTAAGTTTAAGGTTAAGAAGCCGTAAAAAAATGAGGATAAATGGCCTATAAACAGTCAAGGCCAAAGGGGTAACTATAAACTACTTGTATGAATGGCTGAATTACTCTTACAACTCTTTACGTAACTTACTTTGTGTATATTCCTTCTTTAAGTTAAATGAGGGATGGCCAGGTAAGAAAATTAATTATAACCTTGTGCGTGTATGAGAGAGAGAGAGAGAGAGAGAGAGAGAGAGAGAGAGAGAGAGAGAGAGAGAGAGAGAGAGAGAGAGAGAGAGAGAGAGAGAGAGAGAGAGAGAGAGGTGTGCAAGTTACTTATTTTCACTTGAAATAGTGATTCATAGTACACGTCACTGTTTACCATTCACTAAATATTATTGATAGTTTAATATTTACAAGGCATTCTAACCAAGGTCGTGTACCCCCCTACCTGTACCCTGTCCCCCTTGCCCTCTCCTACCCCTGCCCCCTGTCCTCTCCTACCCCTGCCCCCTGTCCTCTCCTACCCCTGCTCCCATCCCCCTGTCCCCTCCTACCCCAGCCCCGTCCCTCTCCTCCCCCCTGCTCTCTCCTTCCCCTTCCACCTTTCCCCTGCTCCTGCTCCGTGCCCCCCTCACTCTGCCCCTATCCCCCTGCCCTCTCCTACCCCTGCCCCCCTGTCCCCACCTGTCTCCTACTCCTGCCCCTGCTCCCTCCTGCCCCTCCCCCTATGTTAGTAAGCAGATGCCACCAAGGTGACGTCAGGTGGTATTTAAACTGCCCTGGCCTGTCCTACCCTCCCATTTCCCTTACCTTGCTCAACCCTTTTCCTGCTCTCTTCCCCTGATAATCCCCTTCTCTTACCCTGCTCATTCCCCTTTTTACGTCCCTTCCCCTAATCATCCCCTTCCTTCCCTTACCTCCTCTGTTCTGTGCTTGCTTCCCTCCCTCCCCTGCTCAACCCTTTCCTTCCCATTCGTCCACCCCTTCCCTTACATTCCCCTGCAGCCCTTCCCTTCCACTGCTTTTCATCCCATCCCCTACTTCCGTCCCTATCTGGAGTCTCTGTATTCCACCCACACCCCTACCCTTTTCTGCCCTCCCATTTACAATACTGAACCTTTCAATGTATGACCCCTCGTTTACCTTTGCATAAATTACCCTTCCACTAAATTGTATACAGTTCTTTAGCCATGTTTATGTAACTTTAATATTCTTCTTGTCCATTAAGATATATCAGTTATCCCAGTTAAGGGGAATGGTTGATTTTTCAGGCCCCCTTCTTCCTCATGCTTAGCCCCATTAATTTTGCAATTTTAAGACATTAGCCCAATCAGTTTGGCGATTTTAAGACCTTTCGTGCCATATAGGAGTCGTTTTTTTCTTGGCGAGCGATAGCAAGCCTGCAATTTAGGAAGAGGAGGTCTAGGGAGGAAACTAATACAAACAAAATAAGAATAGTAGATTAATACATTAACAAGTAAATACAAACTTTCCCCTTAACCTCTTCAGTACCGGTGCCGTCCATTTAACTTTACTCTGAGTTATTATTAGAATGTCAATCCACTATAAAGAGCCTCCAGCAATTAACAAGCTTCGAACCCTCACTTAACCATATATACTACCACAATTCCTTCTCAAACTGCACAAAATCGTCTAAATATAACTTAAAATAATGTCAAAAAGACGTCGCCGGTACCTAAGGGGATTATCACTTAAAATAATATAAACCCTACGAGTCACCAAAGCCTTAATAAACCAATAAATATTTACCCACGGAGGGAAGGGGATTAACTTCTACCCAATCAACTTAGGTGGACAGACGGGTGGGGAAATCGAATCAGAACTCCCATCCTGTCCTTCCCTGTAACCCTTCCCTTCACTCCTCCCCTGCTACCCTTCCTCTCCCCTGCTACCCTTCCTCTCCCCTGCTACCCTTCCTCTCCCCTGCTACCCTTCCTCTCCCCTGCTACCCTTCCTCTCCCCTGCTACCCTTCCTCTCCCCTGCTACCCTTCCTCTCCCCTGCTACCCTTCCTCTCCCCTGCTAACCTTCCCCTCCCTCTCCTCCCTTACCCTTTTCCTCAACCTCCTCTACTCCCCTCCCCATCCACTCCTCCTCTCTGGCTATCCTTCCCCTCCCCTCCTCTCCTTCCCTTCTCCCTTCATTCCCCTACCCTCTTCTCCTTTCTTCACCTTTCCCACCCCCTCTCCTCTTTCCTCCTACTCCACCCATTCGTTACCTCGCCTCCCCTACCCACTTAACGTGATCTATCCACTCTCATGTTTCCTCCCCTCTCCTCTACCTTCTCTCTCGTCCCCTCCCCGCTCTCTCTACATTCTCCCCCCCTCTCCTCCCTTCCCTCTTCTTCCCAACCTCTCCCTAAACCCCCCACCCACCCCCGACTTGGCGCAACTTACCACCCCTCCCCCCTCTCTCTCTTTCTCGCTCTCTCTACATCTATACATTACTAAACTCCATCTCTTTCACCTTACACATTCTTTGGTAAGTTTCTCTTAACTATAAATTAATAATTATTTCCTATCTCCTATCATTATTTCCATTATATCTCTCCCCGGTTTATCCCCATCCTATCTCTCTCTTCTGTTTATGCGCACTCTCTCTCTCTCTCTCTGCAGACCTTCCCCAGACCCTGCAGTTGGATCGATGGCCTCCCTGATGCAACTATTCTTATTTCCCTGCGTATCTATATCGCTTTGGCTTGGATATAAACCTTGTAGGGGAAACCGGTCACTTTCTAGACCCCCTTCTCCCTCGTGTTTAGCCCCATAAATTTGTTCTCCTATAAATCAATTGTGATGAGCCTTGTGACGTGACTGGATAAATATTTTATGAACATTTGGGTTAAGACTGACAATCTACAAATCAATAACTTGTCAATATCGTGTCATAGTATTAGTTTTATCGACGCCCCCCCCCCCCCCCAACACACCTCAAACCTCACATGAAGATACTGGTGACCTTATTCAATGTAGCAAAAGGTATAATAATAATGAGGTTAAACATGAGAGAGAGAGAGAGAGAGAGAGAGAGAGAGAGAGAGAGAGAGAGAGAGAGAGAGAGAGAGAGAGAGAGAGAGAGAGAGAGAGAGAGAGAGAGAGAGAGAGAGACTATTTGCGACATGACAACTTGTGACATGACGTGATGACAACTTGTGATGTGAGAACTTATCATACGACAAACTTTATTTGGCCAATGAGTCACACGTTAGACTAATACCCAATGCTACGCTCGCTCGTGTGAATAATAGTAAAATGTTATGATACCTTCCTGATAAATACAAACATATTTTGAACCGTAGAAAGGAAATGGTCGTTCAAGTTACTGTAATAATTATTTGTAGTTTGGCAACACCCAGACGCCGTGGGAGGCATAGGCCCAAAGCTACACTGCCTCTAAAATACTGCACATGTGTATATTTATAGTCCAACCCATTACTCCTGTTGACATTACAGAGGCTGAACATCTTGAGCGGTTTCTGTTGAATCTTAATTCTGGGCCTTGTGCATAATTATATAAGCGGTAACTAATCAAAACGGAAACAAAGATTTAGCTTCGATTTATCTTCCACATTTCCTTGTTTAAATATCAGCGTGGGTCGTGGAACATGGCAAAGGGAAAAAGTATATTATTAGCGGTCCCGTATAATAATAAGAGAAAGTTTACAATGCTTGCAAAGTTCCTTGAGTGTTCCTTTTATATATATATATGTGTGTGTGTGGGTTGTGGATTATAGCAAAGGTTAAATGTATATTTCAAGCGTTCCCATGCAGAAAAAGTTGAGTGCTTAGTTTCTTTTTGGGTCATTCCTAGTTTAAATATCGGTGTGGGTTGGTGATGGTGGCCGAGGTGGCGTGTGTGGGCGTGGGCGTGATCGTGTTGGCCTTGGGGGGAGCCGTGGGTGTGGGCGGGACACTACCCAGGCTATTCAGTGAGCTAAGGAAGGCACTCTAGCAATCAACTCTTTTTGATGCTCAGACATAATCGAATTAGAGGCAAAATAAAATTAAATAACGACTCATGGTATTCTAAAGACAAAAGGTTAAACCAGCATAATTACATAGTAAAATACATCCCTATATCTTGGAAATGTGTGTATCTATATTATTGTTTTCATATTTATAACTAAGGGACTAAGCTTCCTAATACTAGATCGTACCAAAGTTCACACGATCACATCACAAAGTTTGAAGCGTGTGGGTTGGTGTAGGTGGGGTGCATTGCTGTAAATGTCAGTGTGTGTGTGTGTGTGTGTGTGTGTGTGTGTGTGTGTGTGGGTGTCATTGTTGCTGAGTGTGCATTTCCAAGTGGTTGAGTGACGTGTGTGCGTGTGTGTTTGTGGTTAAGTGTGTGTGTTTGTGTATGTGTATGTAAGTGGCTGAGTGAGTGAGTGAGTGAGTGAGTGAGTGAGTGTGTGTGTGTGTGTGTGTGTGTGTGTGTGTGTAAGTGGTTAAGTGTGTGTGTGGTTCACCCATTGAGTACCAGTAACATCCATTTCAATATATTCTGGCAACTAATAGACAATTAAATTTAACTTGGGAAGAACGTCTCTCCATTAAAAGGCTATATAAATTAATCCTTTTAGTTAACATATATCCTTCCTAAGCTTCATAAAATCGTCTAAATGTAGACTAAATTAAATATAATTAGACGTCGCCGCTACAGAAGGGATTAAGCTTACTTGTTCTTATCTGAATAACTCATATACAGTTTTATAGCTTAAATTAGTTAATTGTGAAAACTTGGCATTATTATGGTAGACCTAACAGTGGATAAGGGTGGATGTGGATGGATAAGGGTGGATGTGAGTGGATAAGGGTGGATGTGGGTGGACAAGGGTGGATGTGGATGGACAAGGGTGGATGTGGGTGGACAAGGGTGGATGTGGGTGGACAAGGGTGGATGTGGGTGGATAAGTGTGGATGTGGGTGGATAAGTGTGGATGTGGGAGGATAAGTGGGAATGGGGGTGGATAAGTGTGGATGTGGGCGGATAAATGTGATGTTGGTATATAAGTGAATGTGGGTGGATAAGTGTGGATGTGGGTGGATAAGTGTGGATGTGGGTGGATAAGTGTGGATAAATGTGGATGTGGGTGTATAAGTGTGGATGTGGGTGGATAAGTGTGGATGTGGGTGTATAAGTCTGGAAGTGGGTGGATAAGTGTGGATGTGGGTGGATAAGTGTGGATGTGGGTGGATAAGTGTGGATGTGGGTGGATAAGTGTGGATGTTGGTATACAGTATAAGTGTGGATGTGGGTGGATAAGTGTGGATGTTGGTATACAAGTGTGGATGTGGGTGGATAAGTGTGGATGTTGGTATATAAGTTTGGATGTGGGTGGATACAAGTAGATACAAGTGTGGATGTGGGTGGATAAGTGTGGATGTTGGTATATAAGTGTGGATGTGGGTAGATACAAGTGTGGATGTGGGTGGATAAGTGTGGATTTGAGGGGATAAGTGACCATATAAATTAATGTTTGCGTAAGGGAGATAAATGTGGATGTGGGTGGATAAGTGTAGACATGGAAGTGGATGTGGATATTTCATGAGCTCTGCTAGAAATGAACGTGTCTATAGGTGTGGGTGTGAATGGAAAAGTGTGGATGTAGGGAGATAAAATTTAAATGGATATGTGGATGGATGGATATGTAAGGATGGATGGATGGATGTGTGTGGATAGATGGATGGATGGATGTATACGAAAGGATGGATATGTGTGGATGGATGGATGTATAAGAATGGATGAATGTATTTGGATGTATGTGTGTGGATGTGTGAATAGAATCGGAAACACTGATGCATTAATGTGGATTAAATGGATATAAAACTAACTCATAAATGGACGGATAGGCGTGGAAGGAAATCGATAACAAAGTCGAGGTTTCGCATCACCTTGATGAGAGTCTAGCCGTACGTGTGTGGATGGTTGTTTGTGGGTAAATATGTGCGGATGGATGTGTGTGGATGGATGGATGTGTGTGGATGAATGGGTGTGTTGATAGTATAGAACTGGATGTGTGTGGATGGATGGGTGTGGCTGGATAACTATGAATAGGATAAGTGGATGGTTGTGGATGGATGAATATGGCTGTATATAACTGGAGAACTAAATAGGATAAGTGAATGTTTGTGGATAACTGGGTGTGGCTGGTTAACTAAGAATAGAATAAGTGTATGCCTGTGGATGTATAGAACTGGATAACCGAGAATAGGATAAGTAGATGGATGGAAAGGGATGCATGTGCCTGGATAACCATAAATAGGATAAGTGGATGAGCTAGACGAACCATTATGTAACTAGAGCCTAAACAGGAAACGTCAGTCACCACCCAGACCTGCAGCTGTCACTGGGAAATACACCAGCCAAGCAAACATAAGAATAAATATCTACTTAACCCCTTCTGTACCGGCGACGTGTTTTTTGTTGGATTTCAGCTAAACTTTGATGATTTTGTGCAGTTTATGAAGGATCTGTGGTAGTAAGAAGTGCTAAATGAGATTGTTTAGAGCCTTTAAATTGCTGGAGGCCCTATTTAAACTGAATACAATCGTCTAATAGCAGCCAGAATCAGGTTAAAAAGACGTCGCCAGTACAGGAGTTAAATAATCTAATATAAGCCCAATACAAATATACCAGATAATTATATACCGATTTTTGTTTTATCTGCAAAAAATAGTCTAATAAAATCCTCGAAAAATAAATATAATATTTGAACACCTACTGCAATATTCGTAATAAAACAAATCGAATAAGGGCTCGACTGAAGGCCTATTAAAATGTATACGCTAATTTTACATACTGCAAGGGTATTTGGAATTCCACGGGAAAAAAATATATACAATTCTCAAAAATGAAATAATGTTCTCGAACACACACCAAGATGGCAAAATATATATTAATTATACACTTGAGCAATATGGAACACACGAGTATCTTCATCTTAACGTAATATTGATCCTACAGCTGCTTGCAACGCGCACAGAATGACTCACCCATGTTGCCGCTGTTATATCAGAGGAGATACCTTCACAAACTATATAGAAGACACGACCAAATGAGACCCCGGCTTCCTGACCCTTATATACCCCTGTGCCGCTTCAGACTTGCGCGCGCAGAACCCCACCACGCCCACTGCATACCTCCATATATCGTCTGCTACAATGAATTCAGACCCTACAACCGCTATGGTACTTGTCTTGTCATATTTAAAGGGGTAGGGTACTAGGGCGACGCTGAAAGGGGTGTTAATAAAAGGGAATTTAGAGAGGGTTTGGCACAGGGGTCTATTTACGGAGCAAACAATCCGCCCCCTTCTAGCTTGACACAAGGTTTATGACATGCCTGACAGCTCGTGACGAAGGGGTTTATTATATCTGCGAAAGGTGTGCCATCAGCCCTTTATCAGCATGATTCATAGTTCCAAGTCACTGGGATTAAATCAGCCTCCCCTTAAAAGCGAGGTTGCTACGATCGTGACAATTTCCTGGGCTTGGCGGGAGATCTGGCAAGGCGTTGGCTGCTCTCCAAAGCTGTTACCACTCAGATAGATCACTAATAGCCCATAACCAGACAGAATTATAATACATCTATCCAACTACTATCCCCTCGAAAATATTAAACTGTGAAATTCGAGCGAGAGTGTGTGTTTTATATGAGGGAGTGGCGAGTGTGTGAGTGTGTGTGGGAGGACGTGTAGGTATTCCTCTCGTCTGGCAATACCTCCCTTGACATCTGCTGAAAGGCTTGCGTGTTTGTCTCTTAGTAACTAATTATTATTTTTTTTTTTAGGGGCTTAGTTTGGTAGTTCCACTCTCGCTTGTCTGCCTGGTAGAGTTAATATTCTTGGAACCTTATATTGACGTTGTAGGCGATGCGTGAACATGTTCAGTTTATTTCGTTCATGGAGTTTAGGGAAGCACTTAAATGTGGTTTTAAAATACGGGAGTAATTGCCATCGATTTGGAA
Source organism: Paralithodes platypus (assembly GCA_032716605.1). NCBI lineage: Eukaryota > Metazoa > Arthropoda > Malacostraca > Decapoda > Lithodidae > Paralithodes > Paralithodes platypus. The sequence continues at coordinate 3,514,011 of CM064569.1, forward strand.
GAGGCATACTATTAATGTATTCTTAAACTTTATTATCTACAATCATAATATATGTATATACATATTCGTAGCATGCTTATAAAATCCATGCTTCCCTGGGTTTCTATATTTAGTTGGTTAGCCCTTTAATGTAGAGATATCTTAGTCACAGACACTTAATTGATTCTCAGAAGATAATGCTTACTGGTATTTAAGATAATTAAATGTAATTACTCCTGGCTAAACCGACCTTTGAATCTAATTACTTTAATATTATTATTTGTATTATTGTTATTATTATTATTATTATTATTAGTAGTAGTAGTAGTAATAGTAGTAGTGGTGGTAGCAGTAGTAGTAGTAGTAGTAGTAGTGGTGGTGGTAGTAGTGGTAGCAGTAGTAGTGGTGGTGGTACCGTTATTGTATTAGTATTATGTAATATGGCTTGGATACTTCTAAGAAAAACTGCTATAGGTGTGAGGTGTTTACAAAATAAGTGAATGCCATGTATCGCGTTCTGAAAAGTTACCCCCAAGCATTTCCTCGGTAGGACAATAATAGAAGAGAGAGAGAGAGAGAGAGAGAGAGAGAGAGAGAGAGAGAGAGAGAGAGAGAGAGAGATAGAGAGAGAGCGAGAGAAAGAGAGAGAGGGGGGACGGGGTGAGTAAGAGAAATCGAGGTGTTATTGTGAGAGAAATATAAAGATAGCAGTGGAGTGTTTGAGAACCAGAAACGGAGGCACTTACAAAGAAAGACATTTATGAGAGAGAGAGAGAGAGAGATTACACAGATACTCAGACCACACAGACCTTGCGATCCCTAGTAGGTGGTCCGGCCTTAATCCTACTAACCAGGGACAGTTTATGATATAAGAATAGGACAGCAAAGTAGAAGAGAGAGAGAGAGAGAGAGAGAGGGTGAGTAAGAGGAATCGAGGTGTTAGTGTGAGAGAAAGATAAAGATAACAATGGAGTGTCTGATAACCAGAAACGGAGGCACTTACGAAGAAAGAAAATTGTGAAAGAGAGAGAGAGAGGTGTACAGTCGTGCTCATAAATACTTGAACACCTCCTAATGATGTAAACAGGAAAGTGAGCATGACGCATTGCTTTTCCGTTTTCTGACTATTATTAGAAGATTGTATTCAGATTAGGAAGGATATATGTATAAAATCGTCTAAAGATAGCCAGAACAAACTGTTAGAATGGTCATCATCTCCAAAGGGTTAAACATACCCCCACCAATCCCCTAGCAACTGATTTATCGATAACTAAAGGAACAAAATCTACTATGTCTCTGCTTCATATTAGTGCCAAGTTTTCATTATTAACAAAATATTTCGATACAAAACCTGCGTAATAGCGGAGTAACTTTAAATGTACTACTTTAAGAACATAAGAACATAAGAAAATGGGAGTCTGCAGAAAGCCAATTGGCCTAAGCAAGGCAGATCCCTGTTCCACACAACCCCAATTACAAAGCCCAATTATAGGCTCAACACTCTAATACCCTGAGGATCATCTTACCAAAACGGTTAGAGATTAACGCAGGATTACGGGGGTCTGCAGAGCGCTGATTGGCCCAACCCTGCTGATCCCCCTTCACACCCAACCCTTCTCGTCCATATGCTTATCCAATTTTATCTTAAAGATCCCTATCGTTTTTAATCCCACTATAGCACTTGGTAGTCCATTCCACCCATCTGCAACTCTGTTACCAAACCAATATTTGCCTATATCTTTTCTGAAACGAAATTTATCTAATTTGAAACCATTGGTACGAGTTCTTTCGCTATCACTGAGCTTTAGTACATTTGTCATGTCCCCTTTGTTAATCCCACTAACCCACTTGAACACCTCTATCATATCCCCTCTAACTCTGCGAATGTAAGCCTAATTTCTTCAACCTTTCTTTATACGGAAGATTTATAATATTATGGATCATTTTTGTCATTCTACGTTGTACTCTCTCCAATGAATCTATGTCCATTCTGTATGTAATAAGGACACCAAAATTGAACAGCATAATCCATATGGGGTCTCACTAATGACAAGTAAAGTTTTAAGATAACATCAGCAGTTCTGTTACTCACACTCCTAGAGATGAACCCGAGAATCCTGTTCGAGAATACTTTGTGACAGGGATCTGCCTTGTATGGGCCGATCGGCTTTCTGCAGACTCCCATTTTCGTATGTTCTTATGTTCTTATTTCCCCTCATTTTTATCCTTCCCTCCCCAACCCTCTTCTTTTCCCTCTTAGGTCAAACAATTAAAACATAAATAAATAAACACAATACAAAATAAATAAGAATAAAGATGAAGACATATCAATTTAACGTCAGCTGAAAAAAATATATAAAGCATAGTATAGTAGTGGACAATATATAAAGCATAGTATAGTAGTGGAAACATATATAAAGCATAGTATAGTAGTGGAAACATATATAAAGCATAGTATAGTAGTAGAAACATATATAAAGCATAGTATAGTAGTGGAAACATATATAAAGCATAGTATAGTAGTGGAAACATATATAAAGCATAGTATAGTAGTGGAAACATATATAAAGCATAGTATAGTAGTAGAAACATATATAAAGCATAGTATAGTAGTAGAAACATATATAAAGCATAGTATAGTAGTAGAAACATATATAAAGCATAGTATAGTAGTGGAAACATATATAAAGCATAGTATAGTAGTGGAAACATATATAAAGCATAGTATAGTAGTGGAAACATATATAAAGCATAGTATAGTAGTAGAAACATATATAAAGCATAGTATAGTAGTGGAAACATATATAAAGCATAGTATAGTAGTGGAAACATATATAAAGCATAGTATAGTAGTAGAAACATATATAAAGCATAGTATAGTAGTGGAAACATATATAAAGCATAGTATAGTAGTAGAAACATATATAAAGCATAGTATAGTAGTGGAAACATATATAAAGCATAGTATAGTAGTAGAAACATATATAAAGCATAGTATAGTAGTGGAAACATATATAAAGCATAGTATAGTAGTAGAAACATATATAAAGCATAGTATAGTAGTGGAAACATATATAAAGCATAGTATAGTAGTGGAAACATATATAAAGCATAGTATAGTAGTGGAAACATATATAAAGCATAGTATAGTAGTGGAAAAACCCCAGTGTTAAGCCGGTATCACACGAGCGCTTTTGCCCTCAACACTGGTCTGGCAGCTTATGAGGTTAATATATACAATATTTCGGTCACCTAAAACTCATCCACCGTCAGTCTAGTTTCCGATACCAGTGCTAAATATTCCAGAAATGTTGTCAGAAATTTTTTGATCGTCGAATGTTGACTAGTATAAATGCTCTCGTGTTGATACCGGCTTTTACACAACGAAAAATATGCATGTTAATGTGTATATGAATGTGTATCTTAGTCTGGTATCGGAGAAAGGTATCAGATAGAGTTTCCGGGCGTGTTTTCCTTGGTTCACTTTTTGGTCGATTTATTGAATTTATTCATTAATTTTCTAGTTTCCTCCCTAGACCTCCATCAAACATCCATTAGATCCCCCTTGTAGATTAATTTGTAAATTTTTCGGTAAACAAATTTACCGGCCGAAGACCGGTTCCTTATAATATTACAGGTTCGTTATCACTCGCCAGGAAAAAATCGACAACTAAATGGCATGGAAGGTCTTAATATTGACAAAGAAATGGGGCGAAAGGTCTTAAAATCAACAAACTAATGGGACACACATCTTAAAATCTGAACACTAATGGGGCTAAACATGAGGGAGAAGGAGGTCCAGAAAAAGCGACTACCTCCCCCTTAAGTTCTGAGGATTCACACACTCTTGTTACTTTGATGTGCAGGTATCCCACTAAATCCTCTGTGCTGTATTAATGTCTGTCAGATGTTGAATAGGGTGGGTAAGTGTAGGAACATGTTTGTATATCTCACTTGAAATGAATAAATCAAGTTTAGATATTGCTGATACCAATTATTGATCAACATTTAATTGGTGCCGAGACATCACTTATTAGGCCGACTGTACAACAACCGTATTTTAGCTGGTAATTCTGTTAAATATCGATGCCTACAGCTCCAACTTCCTTATAGTCTGAAACTCAAGTGACCAATATACCAGAGAGAGAGAGAGAGAGAGAGAGAGAGAGAGAGAGAGAGAGAGAGAGAGAGAGAGAGAGAGAGAGAGAGAGAGAAAACAAAATAATACAAAAATATAATACAGAATACTCTCTAAACTGTTCATATCCTTTTTAACTCCCTGGGCTTCTCTCGCTGTCTTTCATTCGCCATAAATTGCTGTCACTTGCTTGTAGTTACCCCCACTTGCTCTCTCTTACTTCTACTTGTTCTAACTCACTCCTTCTGGCTCTAACTTTCTCTAACTTACTCTCTCTAACTCTAACTTACTTCTACTTGCTCTAACTTACTTCTACTTGCTCTAACTTACTTCTACTTGCTCTAACTTACTTCTACTTGCTCTAACTTACTTCTACTTGCTCTAACTTACTCTCTCTTGCTTTAACGTACACATTCACTCACATGTATTTTCTGACTCTAACTTGCTAATCCTTGTTCTCGCTTTCTTTCATTATCTTTAAATTTATCTCTCTTGCTCACATCAACTCACACTCGCTCTGACTTGCACGCTCCCTCATATTTATTTCTGACTCTAACTTGCTCACTCCTGTTTCTATGTGTATAAAGGAGACCAAAGGCAAAGCTGTCTGTAACAAGTGCCTACCCCAAAGTTGAAAGACTGAGAGAGCCACAAGGATTTTTTTGTTGCCCCCCTCCCCCCCCCCAACCCAAGGAAGAGGTGTTTGTGAGAGCTAGCTGGATTACGCTCTGTGTAGGTGAGAAACAAACAGAAACAATGAGTTAAGCCAGACAAATGAAACAAGAGTTCCAGCAATTCCATATATCTAGCTCACTTTTCACTCGCACTCGCTTAAAGTATAGGGTCAGCTTATAATATTATATAAATTAACTTGACTACTTAGAACTTGAGACTCTATAACAAGTGAGATCGACCAACCTCCATCACATTATGGTGCCACGGGTGTCAATAACCTCTCCTAACACTCATATATATATATATATATATATATATATATATATATATATATATATATATATATATATATATATATATATATATATATATTCGATCTCTCTGACTCCATGATATCTACCCTACCTGGATGGTCTCATAAGAGCTGCAGTGCTACACCAGAATGACAGCTTGATATTGAGCTGGGGGTGTTACATAATAATCCTACTCTGTTTTTCCCAGCTGATGGTAAATTCGATCCCTTAGCAGCTGATTCCTCGATATTTAATGTAAACATATGAAACTACTCTGCCTCTGTGTATATAAACCCCTTCCGTACCGGTTCCGTCCTTTAAACTTTATTCAGGTTACTATATTAGACAATTGTATTCACTATCTTAAGGGCCTCCAGCAATTAACAGGCTTCGAACTATCTCACTTAACCCTTTTTGCTGCCGCAGATCCTTCTTAAACTGCACACAATCGTCTAAATATAGCTAGAATCCAATTAAAAAGACGTCGCCGGTACAGAAGGGGTTAATACCAAGTTTCATAATTAACAACACATTTCGCCACTAAATCTTCATAATAGACGAGTAATCAAGCTGAGGAAACGCCAATTTACCTTCAGTTGATAATATGCAGATTATAGTTGATGGACCAGGTCCCGAAATCACACTACATAGCCGACTCACCTTTGATTTTCTTACATCCCTTGCTATCCTTATATTAAATAGATATATCACCATTAATATACCTTTGAAGGGTAAATTATTATTATGGACACTTTAATTCTCCTTTCCATACCTATATATTTAGTGTATGCAACAACAACAATAGCAACTAGATACGCTACGAAAATACACAAGTCTCATAATGACCTTACCTGAGAATAATTGCTACGGGACTTCCTAGTTATGCAATAATTATCAACGGAAGTAAAACACGTTACCTGAGGACAATGCTAATTACGTAACAAGCGAATATGCAACATTGACAACCACATTACTTATTTATATATACAGTATACTTGAAGAAATATTAGCAAGATCAAAATAACATAGTATAGACGATGTTTCTTTAATTTAATTATAGCTATATTTAGACGATTTTGTGCAAGTTTAAGACAGATCTGTGGTATTAAAAAGGGTTAAGTGAGATATTTAGAAGCACTGTTAATTGATAGAGACCAATTAAAAACTGAATAAGATTGTCTAATAGTTGCTAGAATATAAAACAAAGAACGTCACTGGTACTGAATGGGTTAAACAATACATTGTACAAACAAAATCAATAGCTCTCGGAAAGTATTAACGATAAATTGTGCCATATCTAGAAAAATGGGCCATTGACTATAAAGTAATCCTACGACCTGAACAAAATTATTGTAGATGTGGGCTATTGGAATCACACGTATAATGTGGAGGGAAAGTTATATAAATTGTACAGTTGCCTAAGGGCTAAGAACTATACATTTCAACTATACTTTTTATCAATAGTTTGGAAAAGAAATAAAGCTCGGGCCCTAAACCTATCCCTCTTAAACTCTAGCTTATAATAAAAAATACAAAAAACGACAAATCTACCATTACAGGATGCGTATATCTTCCTTTTACCGAGAAAAGCGGAAGTACGGTTGCGCTAATAAGTCATGTCCCAGATGTCATTACGTTTGGCTTACTCTGTGCTGTATTAATGTCTGTCAGATGTTGAATATGGTGGGTAAGTGTAGGCATATGGTTGTATATTTCACTCGATATGAACAAATGAAGCTTAGATATTGCTGATACCAATTATTGATCAAAACATACTTGGTTCCGAGACATCACTTATTAGCGTGACTGTACTTGGAAATACTGATAATACCCTGGTCTAAGAGCACTGCCATATTCTGTCAGAGCTTTTGACAATGACAAAGGTTTCTCCGTGTAGATTAATCACTTGGTGAGAATAATATTATGCTTGAAAAATATAGTTATACAGTCTCTTTCTCTCAACTAAACCTCTCTCAGGGGCTATCACACGAATGTTTTTATCGCCACACACACACACACACACACACACACACATGTATATATTCTTATTACATATAACGTAATATATTTCGATTGTACGACGATTTACATATTAGTATTACAGTAACTATTATAGGTTATTCAAATTGTGTGTCTGTGTAATAAATGTGTGTGTGGGATCTCTGTACCCTTGAGGATCCCAGTGATGTCACTCTCTGACACTGGTCTGACATCACCGCCATCATCATTATTAAAAGCCATTAATTATAGTCTATTCATTCTAGGTTGGGTAGAAATCGTAACCTCTAGCCTCTGTAACTCAAAAAGGGATAGAGCAAATGGACTGTCAATTTATACACATATTCCCTACTCATGCCACAAGTAGTTTACTTTTAGTTTTCACTTTCTTCATATTTCACCTAACATCTTTCTTACAAACCAATGCAGAGGTATAGCTAGAGCAATAATTTTCATCTAAGGAGTTCCAACCTTGTATGCAAATAAACAAGGAGAAACATATTGAAGCAGCCTGGATGGTGGGAACAGTGAAATAAAGCAATATATGCTATGGGTACACAGTCGTACACTTGGCCGTGGTGCTCATCTTCGTATCATTGCATTGGAGTTTATGGTGGGTAACTCAGGTGAGGGCTGGTCCTATCCAGAGTTAGGTTTGGCATCCTCTACCCAACCTTAGCCGTTTCTGTCAGTCTCTTTTACTATCCAGTACTTTTCCTTCTGGGGGCAGGAGGCTAGGAATCATCCTCCCCTCGTAAAATTATCCTACTCAACGAGACAGAGACAGGGGCAAGGGAACGCAAAAGTGGTCCCGGACCCTGAGAATTGGAACTTTACAGGTTTCTATTTTGGCTCAGTCTCGAATCGGCCACCCAACAATGGGGTATGTGCCTGAGTATAATTATACATTCATATATACAACTCAGGTGCACGTATACACACAGCTAGGGTGTGGTTACCACAATTTCACACAACCCACCTGGGATTTGATCCCTGGACACTGATCAACAGGCATAATTAACGTACTAACCACTACACCTCACTGACCATAACAGAGTTGTTATAACCTGATTGTGCTGCCTATATACTGCAGGAGTCATCTGGGTCGACACACAGACACAAAACGTGATTAGAATGTTCACCTATTGATGTAAGTGTCCATGCAGAGATCGAATCCCAGGTGGGTATAGTATATTTTTCTCAAGCGGCATTACTTGATTTAAAAATGACCATATAGTGTAGGCCTACTTCCCCAGATGGAATGTCACAAATGTCCACCAATTCCACAATGGTTCCTATACTGCTAGGTGAACGGAGGCATCGAGTGTAAGGAGACTGTCCATCCGTCTCGCCCTACCTGGAAATTGAAATCGGGACCTTTCGAACGCGCTTCCATAATCCATTGCGCCAAAGGTGGGGTCAGGCGACATTCATTCATTCATTTCATTTTTTCATTCATTTTTTCCCCGCAGCATCCAAGAGTGGAATCACCTCCCATAGTTAATAGCCCCACTCTTCATTCCTTTAGAAATAGGATCAATACTCATTATCTCCCTAATCCTTGACCCGATCCTATCCCTCTAATAATTCCCCTGCACAACCCCCGCATATCATGCTGCCCGAGAGCAGCCCTCTGCGGGTCCCCTTAACAAGAACAAGAACAAGAGGTATTCGTTGCGTGTAACGCTTGCCCACAAATTCCCCCCCCCCCCCCCCCGATAGATGACCTTGGTACCGTTGTCTAATCTTAAAACGAAGAGGGAAGCAATTTGTATATTATTCCTATAATACGAAATTGACAAGGAAAATGCTACTTACCATTCATCTGATATTGGACACGACTGCAAACAATGTGTATAAAATACATTTTTCAATCGTGTATTATAATAAATTAAACCAAATACTGAAGTTAGGATCATCACACTGATCAGCTGTTTTCTGACTTGATTTTCGTTCGTGAGTTAATTATGTTAAATTGTCGTCTTTATTAACATTTACCATTAACTTTGGCTATGCTAATTATTATTATAATATGTGTAGATGAAGTAGGTTATTGAAAAAGGGCAGATAGAGACGTGGTATAGCCCTAAAAGTAGTAGGCATAGTCTAGGATATTTTGTCTTGTGGAGATCGGGGCATTGATTTGTTTATTTACTAGGCTACCCTAGCCTAATCTCTAATAAAAAATACACTGACGGTGTTATTACTGATTATTTTTAGCCCAAACTTTCATAATACACATAGGCTAGGCCTATATTTCATTAGTCTTTTAACTTAGCCTAGGCTAGTCCTAATAGCCTAGGCTACATAAAAATACTGTATGTGGGACAGTGGGAGTTTGAGAAACTTTAGCCTGGGCCTAGGCTATAGGCTAATAGGCCTAGGCCTATTCGGGAGACGTGACCAGTTATATAGCAAAGGATATCAATAGAATAGAATGGAATGGAATGAGAAGAGAATGGTGAGATGGATATGTAATAGGCCTATGTGGGGTTAATCTCGGCATTCTCGGGGACGGGCTAGGCTATCGAGTGAAGAATTGAGAAGGCGTCTGGGCATTAGGAGTGTCAGTGAAGGGTGATGCGCATGAGCGGTGAGCTGACTTGGTTGGTTTGGAAACGTGGAGATAATAGGTGATCAGAACTGGGTGAGGAAATGCCAAACTTAGGGGGAACTGCCGCGCTAAGGGGTAAACCAAGAATGACGTGGGATCAGGTACTCCGGTCAGATCTCAATATAAAGAACTTGACCAAAGAGGCAGCCCTTCACAGGGTCGCCTGGAAAGCCCCCATTTAGGACGTGAGACTGTAACCACATTGTCTGTGGACAAAACTGTCTTTAAACTTGTACAGTACAGTATGTAGGGTAGGCTATGTAGGCTATGTATTTAGCGTTAGAATTGTAGTTACAGGCTATACTTATATTTTCTTGATTTTTTCCCTGCAGCTGTTGTTGGTTGGCTGGTTTGTTGGCTACCGGAGTTCATCTGACCTCATGAGTTCGTCTGGCAGTATGGCTGATGTAAACATGGAAGGTTGGTGCAACAGTTATTAGTGTTTCTGTAATATCGTAACCTTGTGAATATATAGGCCTAGGTAGTCACTAGTTTATACTGTTATCCAGTCAGCTTGCTTACATTTCTGATAATTTGTGCAGATTACCGGTACCTTTGCTTCAATCTCATACAAATTGATAAGATTTTTGGGCAAGAATGTAGTTACCGGGTGTACCGCCCGTCTTGTTTACACTACGCGGACGCTCACCATCATGTTCCCGTCTATTTTGACTGCCTTTGGATACAAAAATACATTACCCTAACCAAACAACCTAACCTAACCTAACATAGTATTATAGATTTATAAGTATTTATTTTATTATAAGTACTGTATTTATAGATGATTTATGTGGTATGTTGGTAGTGGTACACCCGGTAACTACATCCATCCCGATTTTTGGATTCGTGAAATCTAGAATCTGTAGCCTTTTTATTGATACCGGTACATAATTCTGATTAATCTGGAAAAGATAGCCCTATTTACCTTTACATGTTGGTACCGTAATACATACCGAAATACCGTAGGCTAGTCATTAGCCTAAACAAAACTAAAAAAAAATAGAAAAGATACATTTCACCAAAACTGACTGACCTCTGTAAAGGAAGAATGGCAGTCACAGGCAACTGTACTGTACTGAGCCAGGGTGTCAAGCCGCTGCCGGAGCAATTTTTTTTTTGAAGACTTGGATGAATATGAGAAGGAATACAAGAAAAATAACCTGAAATATAATTGTTTTGGCCATTATATCACCTTCAAAGTCATCATCTGAACTATAAACCACAATTTCATCTTTGCATATACTGTACAATAATAAAGACTAAAAAGAGAAGACAACTCAAGGACATGTACCGTACATGTTTTACAGTAGTGTCAGCGTGTGTATCGGACCCTGTACTTTACCAGTTTTGCAGATGGGTGCGAATGTATCGTATATTTGTAACTGTATGGTATGTGCTTTTCAGATGAGAGAGAATGTGAGCAAAAGTATCCGTTCTCCCGCTGTAGCTCCACCGGCTCCCTTCACAACCTCACATCATCAGCCAACAACACAGGTAAAGGATGTAGCTCTCTCGGCAAGATCCTGTGTAGCGGGGAGAACTGTTTTTCAGATGCTTATTTACTGAAAAACATTGAACAATATCTTTAACCTAACCAAAACCTAACTTAACCTAAATCTAGTATATTAGTGGACTATTAATGAATGTTAAATGTAAAAATATATTGTATAATTACTAAATTATTGATATATAAGAACAGATCTCCCTGCTACATAGGATTATACCGCTCTCTCTCTCTCTCTTTCTCTTTTTCTCTCTCAGAATGTTTTATCTGTATAATATCAACAGAATGAATTGTAATGAAATAAGAATGGTGAGATAGATGTAAAGCACCAAACTGCAAGATAGAAATGAGGAAATGTTGGGTATCAAGAGTGTCACCGATGATATGCTACAAAAAGGCTTGGATCTAAATTGGATCCAAGTTGTGTGAAAAGATGCAAATCTGTAAATGTGGAGGGATTTGCTCCAAGGGGTAGACTTAAAAAGATATAAGATTAAGTCGTACAATTTGATCTGAAAATATATAACCCGGAACGTCGCCATTAAGACACGAAACTGAAACCGCACCTTGTTTGGATCACCCGTGTTTATAAATTTTGTATGTACAGTAATTATATACCGGTAATGTCCTGATTTTTGCTCTTTTGTTATGGCTAACGTCGTGAAATGTGTAGGTTATTTTCTGCCATGAGTGGCATTTCGGACAAATCTGCCTTCTGACAGAGGACAAAATTACTTGGATTTTTTTTTGTTCGTTGCCATCCCTTCACGGATTGCGGCATCTGGCATAGATAATAATAAAAGCCGATGTTTTATAATATAAGCACCAGCTCTCCACATCAGTAGATTTAATTTTGCTCTCATTACATAGATAGGTTGAATAACTTTATGAATTCATTTCATCTGGGGGAAATCCCCAACTGTAATTAATTCTACAGCACTAAGCGACGAAGGCTATATAGCACTGGAAACTGTCGTAGCATAGCCGAGATTCGAACTATGACAGCTCCATTACATAGATAGGAGCTAACCCCAAAATAAATATGACTGAAAACTTGTCCCTCAGATGTGACAGACGATGAAGACAGCGACCGAGGTGGCCAGATGAGCTACAAGGAGCGGCGGCGGGAGGCTCACACACAGGCGGAGCAGAAACGCCGCAATGCCATCAACAAGGGTTACGAGTCTCTGCAAGACCTGGTGCCTACCTGCCTCTCCACCGACCAGAGCCAGGGCTACAAAATGTCCAAGGCTACTGTGCTGCAGAAGAGCATTGACTATATTCAGGTCGGTACGGTGAATCTAACATATACCGGTAGTATTTTTATTGTCTCCTGGTTAAGGGGACTGTAGTTATCTTTTGAGGTCTATTTATCTATATATTCATATATTTTTTAGTTTCCTCTTTAGACCTTTATCAAGCTTTAAAAAAACACTCCCTAGACCCCCCTTCAATATAAATTTGTAAATTTTCCAAGCTGATGGTAAATTGCTATCTCTCCATCCTAAGTACAGTACTACGCTATTACCATGATTTTGTAGTGAAATATCTTGCTAATTATGGAAACTTGGCAATAATACGACGCACAGACATAGCAGTTTCATGTTTTCCAATAACAATGAAGAAATCCGATACTAAAAGAATCAATTTACCATCAGCTGGAAAAAAATGGACTATAGGACACTAACTTTCCATCTATCCGCAGTTCCTGAAGAAAGAAAAGAGTAAGCAGGAGGAGGAGGTTGCTGCGCTGAACAAGGAGGTAGTGGCACTGACCATCATGAAGCTCAACTACCAGCAGATTGTCTCCGCCCACCAGAGGCAGCCCGGACAAATGGACAAGCAGATCTCCGATGATGTCAAGTTCCAGGTGGTCAGTATTGCACTTTACAGTATTCGATAAATGGATATTAACCCCTTCTGTACCGGCGACGTCTTTTGAATTATATTTGTGTTATATTTAGACAATTTTGGCAAACAAACACAACCAGCTCCTTGATGATGAAGTACCTTTATACATAAACAGTACTATCCTACCAAGCTGGAGAACAGCTCTTTAAAATTGTATGATTGAACCAAACAAAAATCGAACAAACAAATCTACAGTATTCGCTTCTTGGTGACGTACCGATGGTGCGCTATTTATGATTTTACTGAACTTGTTAACCAGCTTGTTAACATTCTTTAATTTTATCAATACAGTATGCAATTAGGTTTCCATTTTATCTGTACTGTAGTATATTATTACTTACCGGTATTTATAACAATGCTATTATGCAGTATATAATAGATATATTTTAGTTTTTACAGGCTTTGATTGATTTGGTGTACCGATTATTTAGTTTTTTGTACTCATACCTCTTCCCTAGCCTATATATTAATATGTCTGTGATTGTGGAGGGAGCTGCACCAAGGGGTGGACCGAGGAAGACCTGGGATCGGAATATACGTGCCGATCTCAAATGAAAAAACTTGACAAGTGAAGCAGCCCTTAACAGGATTGCCTGGAATGCCGCCATTAGGACAAGAGACTGAAACTGCACGTATGTGTGGAGCGCTCAGTCTTAACACTTTATGTATGTATGTATTAATATGTTATAAATTATGCAATTCAGACAGACTTTTTCTTTGTATACAGTTCCGTGCTGTGATGGATTCGCTTTACCAGTCGTTTGAACAGAGCGTGGCCACTAACAACTTTGCTGAAATATCCGGCTCCGTCATCTCCTGGGTAGAAGAACACTGTAAGCCGCAGGTAAGAGGAACTCTTCAGGTAATTGACCACTTGCGAGTTTCAGGCTATAAGGAAGTTAGAACCATAAACATCCATATTTAGCAGAAATACACAAATTATATGAGTTTATAATGGATACAAAATAGGACGAATATGATTTTAGGTAATTTTATATGCACTACAACCATTTATAACTGGTATTTCTGCTAAATATCGATGTCAACAGCTCTAACTTCCTTATAGAACGAAACTCGCAAGTGGTCAATTGTCAAGTTTAGGGCTACCAATATCAGGGTGTCAACCGGAGCCATTTTGTTTGAAGACTTGAATGAATATGAGGAGGAATAAGTAACACCCCGTTCTTAACATATATACAAACATGTTCATACACTTACCCACCCTATTCAACATCTGACAGACATTATTACAGCACAGAGCAAGCCAAACGTAATGAAAGCCGAGACATGACTTATTAGCGCGACCGTACACCCACCAACGGAGATAGGGACTCGGGGCTGTTCGGCCAGGCAGCTTAGGGAACAACAACTGAATGCACTGTACAGTGTACACCCTACACTAACTTAGCTCAATTATTTTTTCTTATTATTTTTTGGGAGTGTGGAGTTTGAATTTTGGTAATAATAATATTTGTTTTTTATATATACTCAGCCAACCCCAGCTATGGAGTATGTGCCTGAGTATATACTTACAATAATAATACTGTGCTGTAATGATAATCTCTCTTCCCCTCACACAGATTCTACGAGAGATCATGTGTGGAGTACTACAGCAACTTGGTTCACATGACGTTTCCTTACTCTCCTAGACCGCTGGGAATCCATACTCCTGAGCCTGGATGCATATACTGTAGGTCTCCCTTGATTTACGATTTGGTTACGTTCCTGAAAACCCAATCTTAAATAGAAAAATCATATAGCGAAACTTAAAATTAATGGGGATGCATTCTTGGACCAGCTAAAACTCAAACACAAACGCCTAAAAACCTATAATAATATCGTAAATCAGGGTATCGGATAGTGAGGGAGACCTGTATTCCAAAAGTTCGGACTGGGTCATATTCTATGGGGTCTTACTGTACAGTACTTGGTTGTGACTTCATAAATTTGAGGCAGCTGTATGTCAATCTACCCAATTATGTTAACTTAATTTGTGTAAGAGTAATAGCCTAGGCCTATCCCCAGAAAAAAATAAAATAAAAAAAAATAGAAAAAATGGGGAATGGGCCTGGGTTAATAGAATACTATCAGTATTACAAAGATATGACAGTTAAAGTGAGATGCAATGTTATTAATGCTTTAAGTATCCGGGCCCTGAACCATAAGGAAAATGACAGGCGCCCGTTATATGTGATACCTGTTTAATGCTTTAAGTATCCGGGCCCTGAACCATAAGGAAAATGACAGGCGCCCGTTATATGTGATACCTGTATTTGACTTTTCTGACCACGCCTTAAGCTTTTCAGATATTTTATAACCTTGATAACTGTACACAATCAGGTACTTGTAGGCAAACATTAGTAAAAATGTAACAGGCAAAGAAAAATGCTGAAAAAATAAACTGCCTTGTGTGACACCCTTTTTTATGATATATTGTGAAAATTATTATGATTTTTGTTTTCAAGTGACAAATCAATTATACTTACTTATAGTGCTTAAGTAAGGTAAATGTCTCCTTTAATCATTCTAATTCACACTACCTGTAATTTGTAAGCTATGCACAATAAATTTCACTTATAAAAAGAAATATTCACATCTTGAATACAGTACACTAAAGTTCCTAAGCAATTCTTTCCCTTCGCAACATCTGATACTGAACGAATGTTGTGGGAACGAGTTACTTTGTTTACAGAGTACATGACATTCACATGGGAAAGAATTGTTTATGAATACAAGCGTATCACCCTTTATAATGTAAAACTTGCAAAATAAACAAACCAAAACGTATACGAACACAGTAAAAAGACAAAATAACTAATCAAAATCGCTGTGTGGAAACAACACTTAAGTAAAATAATAATTTATAAATAAAAGAACACAATCCACCACATAGGGTGTACATTACTACATGCGCAAGTTAATCTGGTTCCAAAGCAAACTAATCGCACACATAACCACGCACTGTCGTCACGTTCAAGGATTATTAGATGATGACTTCTTTGCTCTTGTCATGTCACTGTCGGCTGTTCATCATTTCTTGTCCAATTGAAGAAGAGCTTCGATAAAAAAATAAAATAAAAATTAAGCACTGCATCAAGTAAACTTAACTTTATCCAATTAATCTAGAGTTAGCTATTATAGACATCAAAAGGCATCATCTGATCAAATGTGTTTTCTAGTTACAATGTTAAATTTACATAACAAACAAACCAAAATAGGAATATTGCACTGTATAAAGACAAAATAATGTAGAAATAACGCATTGAAGATTTAGCAAAACAATACTAAGAAATTACAAAACACAAAAACACAAAACAAATAATGTAAAGAATTCAAGGGATCGAGCTATGTACTGTATGAGTGAGTGGAATATCTGGTATGAAGATATATTATTTTTAAATGTTAAACCATTATAATATCTATGTGATCTTTTACATGTTTGCTGATTTATTTTATATATTTGAGATGAAGGATACTTTTAAGTGTCTTAATCAAGTACTGTACTGTATTATATTTTGTACCGTATTTAATTAAAAATAAATATATATATATATATATATTAACAATTTCAATCAAATTACTTTACTTTATCCTACCTACTTCCAGATGATGATTTTATTTGGCTTAGGAATAATGTTAACCCCATTTTTAATATCCACATCAAATATGTACTTTACATTATGATTAAAACAATAGTACAACTGGCATATATTGAACATACAAGAAGGAAATGGAAACTCACTTTTTATCAGTTTGCAATGCCGTTTATTATAAAGAAGTTGGTGCTGTCTGGTTGTCGGCCTATTGGTCGAAGCTGCGGGGCTACGAACAGGACTGGGGATCACTGTCACTGTTGATTTCCACGTTCAGTCTTTGTCGTCGCGCATCATTATAAATTTGCATTGCCTCGTTCTCCTCGTCAGTGAAGCCATCGACAACAGGTATAGGAAGTGTGTCTGGATCGTCAGGTTCTTGGTCGTTCACTACCGCTTGTCTAGCCGCCTCACGCCTAGCAATTTCCTTGTGTACAAAATCTGTGATCAGAACTCGGTGCCTGTCGTGAATCTGCTCATTGAACTTTTTGGTGATGATTTCAATTAGTTTCTGGAGGTGGAACTTGGCAGCAACGTGGCTGTCAGACCTGATGTTTTCAATTTCCTCTTGGCATTCGCTCAACAATCCCAAGATGTCTGACAGGTCTTTCATTTCTGGTGCAAGGTCAGAGGTACTTGAGAATTCTTCTGTCTTCAGAAGGTCACCATCTCGCTGACGTACAAGATTGTCTGTGCGGTCATCATCCATTAGAGCTTCGATCTCATCAAAACAGTCCTTAGCCAAAGTGCATTTCTCACACTGCATGCATGATGTATTATCAGAGCAGCAGACTAGATGCTCGATTACCTCATAGGTAGCTTTGATATCATTCCACCTGGCTGACTTCATACTTTCGCTTAAAAGTTCCACTTCTATGGGCCTAAGTTCTGCGAATTTAGAAAGGCTTATCTCCATTCCAGCATGCTTGGGGTCCTCTATAAACAGCTGGTACAACTCTCTCAGTGTGTAGCAAAGGACCCTTCTGGCAACATGCTCCTTTCTCCATGACTCCTGTGATTGTATAGACTTCTTTCGTTTCTTTCTTGGCAAGGGTCGAGATATGTGGTCCTCTTTATAATACGAGATAACAGCTTTCTTCACTTTCTTAGTTACTCCTGTTGATAGCCTTGGTTTCTTGACTGCAGGAATAGTACGATTCAGGCCAACAACAGCTTGCCCTTTCTGTGGACTTTGAGATAAGCTACCAATATGTGTTATTTTAGTCGCAGCGTTTCCTAATGCCTGGCGAGACTCGCAGACAGGTTGTTGCTCTGCCTGACTTTTCTTCCTCCTGTCTCTGTAACGTTGTTTCCTTATTGCAGCCAGAACATTAGCATGCTTCTTTTGCTCATGTGTGAGCCCTTGCCTATACTTCCTGCACTTTTCAGCATTTTTTTCAGTCCAAGTTTTGAGATCTGCTGCCTTTTTGCGTTGACGATACTCTCGCATTCTTTCTGCTGCGGTTTTTGGTAGCATCTTGACCTTTCTCAGCTCATATCTGAAAAAGAAAGAAATGTGGCATTGTCATATCAAATTGCCCTAAAAAAAGAACCAAACAAACAAAAGTAACAAAAAAACCCCAGCAAAGTAATGTTCATTCATTTGTCCGTGGGAACGACTGTTACTCAAATTATGCACAACCAAAACTATTATTATTAATAAAAAAAAAAAAAAAAAAAAAAAAAAAAAAAAAAAAATACAAAACTATTTTAACCCATCTCGCCTAGCCTCTTTGAACATTCCTGCCACTGTGAAACCGGGCATTTGCGCCAAACGCGCTTGCTACCAAGGTCGTCAAGACCCCGGCATCAACAGAAGTGTCACTGGAAGTCCGGCCGTGCTTGACAGAGAGCGCAGAGGCCTCTATCGGCAGCTCGACACCAGCTGACATCCCAACGCCAGCACTGCCACCAAAATGGCGGTAAACAAAGTCCTCCTTGTCCAACTTCGGCTACTACTGTATTACTGTGGCGGTAATTATAGGGAATAGGCTCGCACCCTTATTTTTCATGTTTTTTCCTCCAGATTTTGAGAAATAAGTGTTTTCATGGTCTTGGTTATAAATTAAATGTGGGATACACGATGGGTTGAGGGGGGGCTTTGCCCTACAGGCCCCCCTCACGCCCCCCATGAATTATTGAAATCGTCATCTATGTTGCCAGCATGGGGTAAATATCGATTATACTGCATAAAGAAGGAGTTTGTAAACAGTGAGGATGTCCGAAAGAGCTCTGAGATTGACTAGAATGGGCGTTTTTTTCTATTAATATCGGGTTTTATAAATGTGATCAAAATTATTCTCCCACAGTGGATTAGCCTATACATGAGTACAGTACAGTATAAGGATTCCATAGACCTACATTCTCCCTAATAAATTATGTATAATAAGGCTGCGAGCCTATTCCCTATAATTATCAAATTTTAGGAATGAGTTGCGTTACCGGGCGTACGTCGTGTAAACATGCGAGTTGATTACAGTGGCGGCGGCGGTAGCAGACGCAACATTTTTACTATTCTGTATTTTTGTTTTATAATCACATACTGGGGCAGTGCGTTCCACTCATTTACCACTCTATCACAAAATGAGTTCTTCGCCTTCTCAAGCCTATTTCTTTCTTTGTAAATTTTCTTAGAGTGTCCTCTCGTTCTTGTTCCCTCCCGCATCAAGAAGATACCTTCACACACATCCTCATCGTACTTTCCTGACACTATCTTAAAAGTCTCTATCATATCCCCTCTCTTTCTCCTATATGCCAGTGTCGGAAGTCCCAGTGTCCTCAACCTCTGCTCATAGCCCGCGTTCTTCAACGTTGGTACCAGCTTGCTAGCTCTTCTCTGCACTTTCTCCACTGCTTCTATATCCTTTACCATATATGGAGCCCACACCTGGTTTGCATATTCCAGGTGTGGCCTAACCAGCGCTGTATATAGATTCCTGAAGATTTCTTCGTCAAGTGACACAAATGTCCTCCTTATCAGCCCTACAATTCTATTGGCTTTGTTTATCTTTTCCGCTAAATGTTCTGAGAAATTTAACTTATTATCTATCACTACTCCTATATCCTTTTCTGCACTCACTTCCTCCATCGCTTCATACATACTGTATCCTACCTTGTCTATCTTGCTGGTCCCAATCCGCATGTACTTGCATTTTTTTGGATGAAAAGGCATTAACCAATGCTCAGACCATCCCTTCATGCCCTCCACATCTCCTTGAAGCAAACCCATATCTTCCTTACTCCTCACTCTTCTATACAGTTTAGTGTCATCCGCATACAGGTATACCTCACTTCCATTAGTTATAACTTCAGGCAAGTCGTTGATAAATATAACGAACAGCAATGGTCCCAACACAGATCCCTGAGGTACCCCACTTGTAATTTCCCTCCACCCCGAGCCTATTCCATTCACCAATACCCTCTGTCTCCGATCTTTCAGGAAGGCTTCTATCCATTTCACACATTTCTCCCTATATTATAGCTTCTAACTTTCTCTATTAACCTTTTATGTGGGACCTTATCGAAGGCCTTCATAAAATCGCAATATACCACGTCTATTACATCACCATCTTCTAAAATTTGCATCCAATCATCTACCACCTTAATTAGCTGTAGTACCGTCGACCTCCCCGGCAAGAATCCGAACTGTCTCCCACTGAAAAGTTGGTTTGACTTCATATGATCCATTATTCCTTCTCTAATTACCGTTTCCATTAGTTTACACACAACACTTGTCAAACTGACTGGTCTATAATTCCCTGGGTCATTTCTCTTTCCCTTCTTAAATATAGCTGTTATGTTCGCCTCTCTCCAGTCCATCGGGATTTGTCCTGTATTAAACGATACCTCAAATAACATTTTCAATGGCTCTACTAACATCTCCCCTCCTTCCTTTATGATTCTTGGGTGTATCCCATCCGGTCCCGGTGACTTACTTCTATTCATTTTTTCTATAGCCCTTCTTATTCTAGCATGGGAAAACTCTACTAGTTCCAGTGCCGGTGCCTGTTTGATGGGAATAGTAGGCACTGCATCCTCCGACTCCACTGTTAGTACCCCCCCAAAGTATTTCCCCAGCACCTCTGCTTTCTCCTTATCAGTCTCCGCTCTACTCCCATCATTCAACCCCCCCACCAGCTCTGGGATCCCTACTCTTCTTGTTAATTTTTCCTGAATGTACTTCCAGAATATTTTTGGATTATCCTTCACATTTCTAGCTATCTCTCTCTCCCTCTCCTTCACCCCCCTCCTTGTTTCCCACCTTATTTTATTGTTTATTTGTCTGCGTTCCAGATCCACTTCCTTAGCCTCTATACTAGACCCCCTGATGTAAAACAGCGGGGATGTGGGGGCGGCAGCCCCCACCCATAATACTAGGATAGGTAGGTAAGGTTGTTAGGTTAGGCTAATGTCCTTTCAAAGGGGTATAGTAAACACTAGGATATACCCGGTTAAAGGTAGGTGATATGCCCGATAACACAACTCGATAATCTTCAAGGACACTACATCCGCCTTATTAGATTTTTTTTATTAGGGAATATAGGCACCAATAGATTCGCCATATTTGTCTCCATTAAGGCCTAGGCTAGGCCTAGTCCGCATGGAGGATTTTCGTTATTGACAAATTGAAAAAATACCCTTTCACAGAAAAATACCCAAGAAAATAAATGAAAAATTCCAAGATTTTTTTTTTTCCCGGGGATAAAAAGTATATAGAAATGAAGCATATGATGATAGGAACCCAAAACTACCATTAGAATTTTGCTACGTATATTGTAGCGCCTCCTGTATATTGACCCCTATCCTAGTAGGCCTATTATAGGTGGGGGCTGCCACACCCCCGCTTGGTTCAATGTTATTTTAATACCACAAATTTTGTTGATATATTTGAAGATAAATATTGAATCTATATGCTCTAAAGATCATAATAAAATTTGTTTTAACCCTCGGCAAAACCTAATAAAAAAGTATGGTACTAACATTTCTTTTTCGTAACAAGGTTGTCAATACGGTACTTTCAGTCATCGATAGCTCTAAAGATCATATGAAAATGTGTTAAACCCTCGTAAAAGCCTAATATAAAAGTATGGTACTAAAATTTAATTTTCGTAACAAGGTTGTCAATACGGTACTTTCCTGTTATCAATGTACAATCAAGCTGAAGATTGCAGAGTAAACACCATAGACTTCATCGATTTTTTGTTCAACTTCGTATAATCGACAGCCAATTTTTTTTATTTTATTAAGGGATTAGTACTCAACCAGCGGGGGTGTGGGGGCAGCAGCCCCCACCCATAATACTAGGTTAGGTTAGGTAAGGTTGTTAGGTTAGGCTAATGTCTTTTCAAATCACTATGGGGAGCGAGCGTGTCGATAGGCCTAATGGGGAAAATAGGTTTTCCCGAGATTTCTAATTAATTACAAACACTATATATTGATGCAAATGACCAATTTTGTTTATAAAAACACTCGGAAAATTCGTGGTATTAAAATAAAAAATTTCCCCCCGCTTTGACTTAGATTTTTGGTGTATTTGTCTGTGAAGTGGGTATTTTTCAATTTGTTGATAACGAAAATCCTCCATGCGGACTAGGCCTAGGCTAGGCCTATATGGAGAAAAATATGGCAAATCTCTTGGTGCATAGCCTATTTTCCTTAATAAATTCTCATAACGCTGCACTAGTGTCGTTGAATATAACCCTCATTCCACTAGCTCTACAATAAAATATAATAGGCCTAATAGGCTAATAGGCTAATCAAAAATAAATAGGCCTAGGCCTAGGCTAAAAATAAAAAATAAAAGGCCTAGGCCAAACACGCAAACCTTACTTTATCAACATATTGTGGTGGTTTGGTGTATTTTAGGAAAAACAGCAACTGTTGGTCGCTGATAAACCTTGGCGAGGGTGGATAAAAATAATAAACTATGATTTTAATTAATAATCGACTTTAGTGGTAATTTTTTCTCAAGTTAGTTCCCCGTCAAGTCAGTTGTGAACAATGTTGCCAGATCCGATTAACACACAAATTCCCCACCTAAAACATCAGAATTTCCCTATTTGCCCCTAACTTCCTCATTTACTCTTAATTAAGGGTATGATGACATGATTTATATTACTTACGCATCCTATCATTATAACAAGTCCCCATTTACTCTTGTACAATATTAATGGAGTTTTTCAACCAAGATCAGTGAACCAGTGTTACCAACCTGCAATATTTTCGTCCAGTTTAGGGAGACCATTTGCCATGACATTCGCGCCGAGTTACAATTCTATTTCAATGTTAAATTTCAACTTTAACTTTTTGTTGCATTAATTTACCTAACCTAATGCAATAGTCAGTCAGTCAGTAGCCAAACCCTAACTTCCTTAAAGGTCCTGGATCAGCAAGAAAAGGCTTGCTGATCCCTTTTAGGGAGGGACAATTCTGGAGGTGGGATTCCCAGTCCCAAACTCCAGTGGTTATCTGCGCCACAAAAGTGCAATAGAATTAAGCAAAAATACATCGAAATGAAATCGTGACTAGGCATGAATGTAGAGGCATAACGAATGCTGAATTTGTGCTGTACCTAGTATCAGTGCATTACCACAGCACACCGAAATGCCAAACAAAATACCCTCATTGTTCCCTGATTAAGTATCATTGTATGAATATTCCCATATTCAAAAATATGCTACAGGGGGGCAATACCTAGTGAGTTAATTGCTCAATAGGTGGCATTCTGAGAGTGAGGGTCCGAGTCTGTGGGGATGAGACTGTGAAGCACAGAGGCGAGGCGGTTTCAGAGATGGAGTTGCTTCGAGCCGTGAAGCTTCGCATGTCTCACTCCCTAGACTGGAGCAAGACCTCACGGGCCTCACCGTGTTCAGTGGTTGAGTGTAAAGGCTATCAGCCTATGCCCGAGAGGGAGTAGTTGGAATATAGAAAAAAAAAAAAAAAAAAAAAAACATGGGCGCCCTCAATTTTGATTGATTGTTTGTAATGTCCCTCTGTCCTTTTCTTCTTCGTCTATTGAGCTCGTCCCGGAATCTTTACGACTCTGAATCTTACGGTTCTATACAGGACTGTCCATCCTTGGTATGGTTTTAGGCTGCTGCTATTCTTGCTGTGATCTGCAGCTTGATTTGGGGTGTCGACCTCCATTTGATTTTTCTGCTTCTGTTCCACTTTATCTTTAAGGGGGTAGGGTATATTTTTTGTTAAATGTTTTAGTTATTTATTATTTTTTTAGTTTCCTTGCTATGTAGGCTATATATATTGACCCCCATCAAGCTTAAAACAAAAAAAAACCCAAGACCCCCCCCCCCCCTTCGAGATAAGTTAGTACATTTTTTGGTAGGAAAATATCCCGGCTGAAGGCCATGTTCCTTCTATATTACAAGCTCACTATCGCTGGCCAGGAAAAAATCGACACCTAAATGATATGAAAGGTCTTAATATTGACAAAGAAATGGGACAAAAAGTCTTAAAATCTCCAAACTAATGGGCCGAACATCTTAAAATCTGAAAACTAAATGGGCTAAGCACAAGACCGTCTGAGAATTGGCATTGTAAATTACTTCGCTTATTGCCGTCTCTAGCTAACTCAAACTCCTACTCCACTTTGATTGATTGAAATTGGATTGATTAAAAGTTTATTTGGTCAAATTGTATACATACATTACAATGTTTAACAGCTCTGATGAACAGTCATCTTAATATATAATTGTAAGAGCTGAGCAAGCAAATATAATTTGATCTTATCTTACTACTAATAACACTTAACACTGATTAGCAAAAAAGCTACATACAGTATATACTTTATAGGTTATTAATCTAAAATAAAAAATAAATAAATGAATAAAACAATAAAAAAATATATATTTATGGTAAGAGAATGGTGGCGGGGAAATATCTACCATAAGTATACAGTATACTAAAGGTAGCACCAACGAACTTGACAATAATCTTGACCCCTTAACTTCTTATAACTCAAAATGAATGAAAGCAATCGGGCTGACGTTTCTATCATTTGGGAAGAGTCAACCAGGAAATAGGTGTGGATATTTACCAGTTTGCTCAAGGTCCTTTTGAGTTACAAAGAGGTCAGGGGTCGAGCTTTTTGTCCAAGTTCGTTGGCTCTACCTATACCAGAGTCTACAATCAACCAAGTATTACATCTACAAACAATAGCCCACTCCTTCCTCTCCAGTCACATCGGTTAATAAGGTTATTAAGAAGGCCTACTAACACTTATTCATACTATTTTGACTATCATTATTCAATTTTATTGATATTGGTAAGGATCTGTGGGAGTTTGATGGTTAACGGAGATAATTTTCACCCGTCTGATTTCTCGAGATTCTTCTTAAGCTGCATACAATCATCTAATGTCAGCCAAATTGTACTGATTAAATGTGTCTTAATCCTCAAGGGGTTACTCTGCAATAATACCGCAGTCTACAAGCTCATCGAAAACAGCCAGAATCCTCGGTTTGAACAGGGGGCTCTTAATAAGCTTGTTCAGTATATTAGTCTTCTGTTTCTCTATAAACTTCTTCATATTCTCTTCCGACATGTTTTGATATTCGGGTGCATCATCTCCCTCAGCGAGCACCACAGGTACGACCCATATTGAGCACAGGGCCCCGAACGGGTGTTTTATTTGGTATTCCACTTTAAGCTCATGGGACGTCAGGGGTTCGCGGAGACCTCCGGCGGAACACACTTGGGTTAGAGTGCTGTGGTACGCATCTAGGAAGGCTTGGCTGTTTTGGCTGCGAACTGTCCCTTCTGGAATATGAAATAAACCAATAAAACCGTTCATTATTCCATACATGCATAATATGGCCAGTTGGGCTCGCTGCATATCCCGATAACAAGCTAACGAATCAAACAAATTGTCTCAATGGAGGCGATTCATTCGTGGCCAACCGCCGGCTGCCATTGAGGTTGGGAGTTTCAACACATGACAAGTAGGTAACCAAATCATGACTATAGATAAACAATTCAACACTTTGCCCGAGTCCCCATTTTCAAGACAGCAACCATATCCAAAACAGCAACTTGGGCCAGGTCATCCTACTTTTGAGAATAATGAAGGTAGTGGCCACAAAAATCAATGGATCGTAAATATTTGTTTTTCAAAGTTAATCAGACTCTACTAGGGGAAGCTACTGAAACATTTATAAGGGCTGAGAACAGTGTGGAAATTGAATAGATAATTTTAAAAATAAAAATATTTTTGCAATTTTTTCAATGCTGCAGCTAAACTATTCGACCATTTCGAACATATTTGGTATCAACACATTCGAAACCACCAGCTACACAAACTACATAAAAATGGTGCTGATCATCCATGTTGTTTTTAAGATCTGGAAATTTGAGTGAAATTGAGATTATTCCAAGGTGGCCTCCAAAAAAACCGATGTGTAGGTCAAAGATCTTATGTAACGTTTGTGGTGGCATTGGTAGAGAAGTACATACACCAAAGCACAATAATAACTGAGGAGTGTGAGGGACAATGCTCAACTTTGAGAAACCGCAGAAATGTAGCTGACACGGGTGTGTCTAGCTGCCATTTTGTATTTTAGCATTTCATAAGTTGCCCAATAAAATAAATGCACCTTATGTCAAATATTGGTCGTGATTCAACAAGCGGTTCCAGAAATATTGCATACAAATGAGAGCAAGAATAATTTGGAAGAAAGTAATAATAAATGAATAAGAATAATGTTCCGAACAATTTCAATAGGGGTTCCCCGCCGTAGGCTTGAACCCCTAATAATATTAAAGGTAAACATGTCCACAAAGAAAACAACAAACCCAGGCTGGTGAAAAGCAAGTAGTTGAGGTCGACGGCTGGTGAAGACATTCGGATAAGTTGAGCATCCACCAGCATCACTTCAACGGGTAGTCCACTCTTGTCATACCTGGAAAATAGTGAGAATAATAATAACTTCAGCTGATAACTTTATAATAGGAGGAGTTCTGTAGTAGTTATGCAGGGTCATGTAAGGTATATTATCTATTAGCTATAATTAGGCCAAGGTTTCTGCCCTAATTATAGTGAATAGACTTGTAACTCTAACTCGTGATAGGTAAGAATTTACGTTGCTGTAAGTTCAACTAGCAAGTAGTTATTAGGATGGGAAATAGTAAGAATAGTAAGAATAATAGGTTAGTATTAGAACAATTGGCGCTGGTTTGGTTGACTCTGGTTGATTTGAAACTGGTCGAGATCTACTGGTCGAGTTGTCCTAGTACCCCTTATTTGTGCAAGTGTTACTGTGCACTAAAAAAAAAAAAAAAAAAAAAAAAAAAAATATATATATATATATATTAAAGGGATATGAAAAAGGTATGTACGATAATTGGGTATATGGATAGTGATTTACCTTTCCAATTGGTATAAGAGGCTTATTACTGCCAATATACTAATAAAAGGTTAGAAAATTATGGACACTTTATATATATAATTTTGAGAGTTTAGAAAAAAACAGTAGTGGGACAGGGCGCTCTTGTAAATCCAACTCGACTAACCTGAAGAGCATATTATTCATCCAGCAATCCCCGTGGCACAACACCTTCAAGGAGGACTCGCTGTCGCTCTTCCCTTCCAAGTGGTCCATAACAAAGGGCCTCATGCTCTGAAGCCAACGAACAGACGAAGCGTAACCCCCAACTTTCTCCAGAGCGAGGATCGCGTTGTCAATATGGCCGAACATAAAATTCTGGAAGAACTCCCTGGCTTCTGGAGTGACCGAGAAACAGACCTTAGCCAACCCAGGGTAGATGTCCAGAAGAGAGGATGAGGATAGAGTTCCGTTGGACTGCAGAAGGAGGGATGCTGCGTGGAGTCGAGCAAGTTCTTTTACTGTCAAACTCGTATGGGCTGCATCAAGTCCCTGGGAAAGATGAAGTGTACAATGATAAACTTGTTGTATAGATATGCATAATATATATTTTATGTAAACTAAATATAGCTAGTTAGATACAGTTTGTGACTCAGATTGTAGTAGGAGAGCTGTGGTGTGTTTTGTGAAGGAATTACTCGAGGCAGTACCAAGCTGAATAAATGTTTTATGTGATCAGAAGATTTTATAGCATTGCGTCTCTCTCCCACTCAGCCAACGCATGCATCCAACCAACACAGCCACATCAACCGCCCAGTTGCCCCATGTGCAGCGGCCTTTCTCTCACTCAACCCGCCAACCCAGGACTCCAATAAATCTGTCAGGACTATTCTCAAGGAACCCAAGGGAAGCCAGGATATGCATGCCTGTGCTACAAGCTTATTCCAGAACCCTCACAAAACCTTCGAGCAAGTAGAGACCCTGGAATAAACCCTTATAGCTTGTGAGAACACTGCTGTGTCCCCAGCCAGCACTGTTGTGTTATCCACCAGCATCTCCGTGTTACGAACCAGATCGCGACCTTCATTCAAAATCACAACATACTGTGAGCCACCTACTGTGTCACCAGCCAGCAACACTGCAGACAATTATGATTAGGCTCTCCTAATCAACTATGACACCAATAGATTTCTGACTGCAATACCGAGTTCAACCTCATCACAATAATTATTATCTTTCAGCACAATCCTGTGAGGTTTCCTATACCGCCATCAACGCCGGAGGTGGAGACAGTGTCAAATCTCCGCCACCCAAATCTGGAAGACATAAAACTTTGTGGTGTGCCACAGATCCTGACCCAAAATTACCCACATGTATTTGCATCTTTAGTCCTAAATAAATACTAAGCCTGAACTACTGAGGATTCTTCGAATCCTGTGCATGTATCTATTTTTGAAAATCCTATAATGTCACAAATACTAATATTAACTTCTTTATGATGGGTGGCCATATTAAACTAAACAAAGCCTTCTAGAATATTTAAAAAGGGATAATAACCATACCTGTTGTCGGTCGTGCATTTTGAATCCCTTTTCTCACAAATCATCCATGAACATAATCTTCTGGTTGTCCACATTGCAGGTATAGAAGCATCTAGGAAAATTTAAGTTTGGTTGCCCGGCGTCAGATAATCTTTTGTTCAAAGCCGGGAGCAGCTCTTCGTAGAACTTGACCTCTGACTGGCAGATGAAGTCTGTTATGTCCTTGAAGCCTACCATTGTTTCATTGCTGGGTATCTTGATGACATATGAGGTTTGGTGGTCTTGTCCGAGGCGTGTGTAGTTAACGCGGACGCTGCTTATGACACAGATGTAATTGTCTCCCTTTTTGGTAAAGTCAACCACTGTCCAATTCTGAAGGATCACATCACTTCCCTTGTCGGCTACCAGAGCTGATTTGACGTGATGGTCTGCTAACCCATAGGACGGATTATTAGATTCAGACACTGAAAGGAAATAAGTACGCTTTCAATCAGTATATTGCATGATGTATGAGGGATCTGGCAAATATGGCAGAAGAAAGAGAGCAGGGGAGAAGTTGGCAACATTACATGTGGTACCAACCCTGGATCAATTTGAACGGGATTTAAGCCAGTAAGTCAATGTGTCCTACTAAAACAGTCTTAAAATTGAATAACACTGTAAATGAGTCGTATTATACCATAATAATAAACAAACAAGAGTATTCTCTAGTTCTTCAGGATCACATCACTGCGTTTGTCGCACAAAATATCTGCTTTGACAAGTGTAGAGAGGGGAGAAGGGGTGTTGGAGAGAGAGGAAGCTGTTGGAGTGGCTTTGTTATGTTGTCTTGGTGTGAATAATGGTGGCAGTGGACTGTTCATAATCACATACTAATAATTTTGTCCCAAATAATCACATAATAATCACATCATCTCTGCCGAACTCCAATGACAAAATAATTACATAGCAATTAAATAATCGCTGCCGAACTCCAATAACCTTAACACACAAGAATATCCTACTGTTCTCTTAGTGTACAGTCGTGCTAATAAGTGATGGCTCGTCACAAGTATGTTTTATCAATAATTGGTATCAGTAATATCTAAGTTCTAATTCTTCATATCGAGTGAAATATACAAACATGTTCCTACACTTACCCACCCTATTCAACATCTGACAGACATTAATACAGCACAGAGCGAACCAAATGTAATAGCAGCTGGGACATGACTTATTAGCGCGACCGACCGTACATAACAGTGACGGGTGCCCAACCACGAAAGGGGTTGAAATAGGAGAGCTATACCCCCGCCAAAGGCGGCTTTCTAGGGCCTTTCCTAGCTGATGCTGAGAGGATTGGGTTCTAGTCATGTGGTGATGGGCTGGTCTATCAGAGTGAGAACTGAGCGATCTCTGCCATACCCATAGCTTACTCTGACTGTTCCTTTTACTTATATATTTTCTAGATCTCAAGTGACGGCGTCTCTTCCGTGGATTGACCTCCCAATCTACCAAGATTGGAAGCCAAAGCGTCACATTTTTCCTTTGCCCCTCAACTTTCTCTTCATAATTGCTGAGGGGCACAAGGCCCTGGGTGGGGCTTTGGTTTCCCGGACGTTTTCACACCCTCCTCAGCTCCCCGCCATGGAGTGGCTTCGGTCACCCAGGCTTTATTGTGGTCGGCAGGGAGGGTTCTGTGGGGGCACCCGGTTATGGCCTTGGCCTTGCTCGGGGCCTTGGGGCTGTTCGGCCAGGCAGCTTGGGGAACAACATCAACAGTGACGGTGAAGCGTTGTATCAATTATCACATAACATTCACAAAATACTCACATATTAATCAATCACATAATAATCAAGAACACCGAATACCAAAAAAAAATAAAAAAAAAACATGAAAATAAATAAAATAAACAGAAAACACACAATAATCACACACAAAAAGCACATAATTATCACGAAAACCGATAACCATATACAAAATTATCAAGATAATTATACATTACCATATAACCCACCCGAATCAGGCTGGTATCACACGAGAGCTTTTATAGTCAACATTCGATGATAAAACAAATTCTGACAACATTTATGAAATATTTGGCACTGGCATCAGACACTAGACTGATGGTGGATGAATTTAGGTGACCGAAATATTATAAATGTTGACCTCATAAGCTGCCAGACCAGTGTTGAGGATAAATGTTGAGGGAAAAAGTGCTCGTGTGATACCGGAATCACCTACTAGTTATCTACGTCGGAGTAATGACCGATGTAGAGTGCTTGTGTAGCGCCTGGTGACTGGGACCAAGCCAAGTAGAAAGCTACTTAAAAGGGGGGTCACCGGCTTTTTTTAATCTTTCTCTCCGTTTTTTTTTCGCTCTTTCCCTGGCTTGTACTGTAGGTGTCGATTTCTTCCATCATTGTAAGGAGAAATCCGCGGAGACATTTTTCTATAGAAAAATGTAAAAATTTAGCTTGCTGTAAAAATAAATAAATATATATATATATATGTATGTATGTATATGTGTGTATATATGTATATATACAGTATATGTATATATATATAAATATAAATATATATATATATATATATATATATATATGCTGGCTTGCTACCCCTCGCCAAGAAAATATTGACACCTGGATGCGGCTAAACGTCTTAAAACAGTAGGCTGAATGGGGCCGAATGGATACAAGCCAAAGAGAGAGGGAGAGAAAGAGAAAAAAAAGCGAGGTGAGCTCCCTTAAGAGTCCGAAGATTACAAATGAGATAATTAACTTATATAATATAACACATGTCGCTGGTACTCAAGGGGTTAAGGGAAGACTGACCGTTTGTTTGGTCTATTAATTCATTTATTTTGTTTAGTTTCCTCCCTAGACCTCCATCAAGCTTAGAAAAACACCCCGTAGACCCCCCTTCAAGATAAATTTGTAAATTTTTCGGTAGAAAAATGTCCCTAATTGCAGGCTCGCTTTCGCTGGCCAGGAAATAATCGACACCTAAATGGTACGAAAGGTCTTAAAATTGACAACGAAATAGAGCGAAAGGTGTTAAAATCGCCAAACTAATGGGCCGAACGTCTTATAATCTCAAAACTAGTGGGGCTAAATATTAAGGAGAAGGGGGTCCAGAAAAACGGTCTTCCTCCCCTTAAGAGTCCCAAGATAACAGATGAGATCACTAACCTACAGTATAATATTTATGTTGGCTCAAGGTCGCTGAGTTGCCGATTTTCTCCGCGCAAAATGAAGTTATACATACTCTAACTTTGTCATGCAGTACACTCTCATGCATAAAAACACACGTACAGTATATAATATAATATGTATGTATATATGTACAGTATGTATGTATGTATGTACTCAGGCCCAATCCCCACTTTTCCTTTTTTGTTTCCCTTTTTTTGGGTGGGTTGGTGGGTGGGGGTGGGGGTGGGGATGGGGGGACTCAAGACAGAGCCCGAATAGGGACATCACAACAGATAACAATATAATATGCTATATAATATAATATATATAAACATACACACTGGTATATGCTGTCTAAAGGTCGTTGGGTTGTCAATTGTCTTCACACAAGATGAACAGTTATACATACTATCACTTTATCAACCGGTGCACTCTGATACACACACGTAGCACAGTATATCTCATAATATATACACATAGACACAATGGTTAAGCCGGTATCACACGAGAGCTTTTATAGTCAAAATTCGATGATCACCATTTTTCTGGCAACATTTCTGGAATATTTTGCACTGGTATCGGAAACTAGACTGTTGGTAGATGAACTTAGGTGACCGATATAGTATAAATGTTGACCTCATAAGCTGTCAGACCAGTGTTGAGGATAAATGTTGAGTGAAAAAGCGCTCGTGTGATACCGGCTTTATGCTGTCTAAAGGTCGTTGGATTGCCGATTGTCTCCACGCAAAATGAACATTCATACATACTCTTACTTTGAATACAGTACTGCTGTTACACTCCCATACATGCAGACACTGTTGTATTATATATTATAATGTAAAACTTGCAAAATAAACAAACCAAAACTGGGACGATACAAGATAAATGCAAAAGAACTAATCAAAATCACTTCGTGGAAATAATGCTTAATAAAATACAATATTGAAATAAAAGAACACAATCCACCACATAGGGTGTACACAACTACATGAGCAAGTCAATTTGGTTTGGTATATATCTAAGGCACTCCGCACTTACAGATTATAATATAATATGATATTATATACAGTATATACAGTATATATATATATATATATATGAGAACCTCCGTAGGTGATTTTATGACACTACAATATCCATATTAGTAGGAGACTGTTGGGGTCATGGCGAGTTCTGATTTGTATGTGTGATAATTTACCTTACTCTTTCATCTTATAAATATATCAACACTTTTACTATTTTTTGTATTTATAAAGTGAGCATACATTGTACTAATTTGTTCGATTTTCGCTTTATATTGATATTGATTTAAACCGGGGTACTAGGATTTGACATTAAGGCTCTGTCTCGAGTCGGCCACACCCAGAACAAAAAGGAAAAACGGGGAATGGGCCTGCGTAGCTAGAATATAATATAACGCACATCGCTGGTACTCAAGGGGTTAAGAGTCCCAAGATTACATTTGAGTTCATTAGCCTATATGTTGGCTCACGGTCATACATACTGTACATACATACATACATAATTTGAATTCTTTGTAAAAACCTTCATTTAAATATATTATAATATGATTGACTTTGCTCATTTTTGCCTCACATATTTATTAGCATACATATTTATATTTTATCAATTTCACGACAACACCAAACACCTCCAATGAAATTAATGAAACCATATATGTCAGTATGGAAGTGAAGAAGTCCTTGCATGACAGTGTGGTAATCCCGACACTGACTTACGGAAGCGAAGCATGGACGTTGGTTGAGAGACTCAGACCAAGAGTGAGAGCAGTGGAAATGAATTACTTAAAGAGTGCGTGCGGAGTTACATGGAGGGATAGACAGACTAATGAGGAAGTAAGAAGGAGGTGTGGTGTGGAGGTAGATGTGCTGGAAAGTGTGAAAAGGAACAACTTGAGATGGTTCGGCCATATGGAACGTATGGAAAGCGAGAGAATGACTAAGAGGGTGTACGAGAGCGAGGTGGAGGGACAGAGGGGGAGAGGTAGACCGAATATGAGGTGGAAGGATGGAGTGAGGAAGTACATGAACGAAGGCGGTGCTGGTTGGGGGGAGGGGCGTCGACTGACTGGGGACAGAGGTGCATGGGGGCGGTTCGTTCGTGGCCACCCCTTCGGGGATCACGGCGTCAGGCAATAGATAGATAGATAGATATATGTGATCCACCGGGATTCGAACCTGGGTTATCACACACAGATTTTTAGACACCTTAACCATTACACCACCAAGACGGACGCTATTTAGCAGTAGGCTATAATGTTGATACTGCATAATTTAGCCATTGCAGTTTAGAATAAATATTGTTCGAATTGAAAAATAAATAATATTTAAATTTTATATTGATTATGTTTGCGTTTCTATTATAATTTTGTCGCCATTAAGTTAAGGGGTAGTACTGGCTTTTTAGGGATCCCTTCTCCCTCATGATTAGCATATTAGTTTTGAGATTTTATGACGTTCGTTCCGTCAGTTTGACAGTTGTGAGACCTTTCGCCCTTTTTTGTCAATCTTAAGACCTTTCGTGCCATTTAGGTGTAATTTTTTTTCTTGGTGAGTGATAACGAGCCTGTAATTTTAGAAGAAACCGGCCTTTGGCCGGAACATTTTTCCATCGAAAAATGTACACATTTATCTTGAAAGGGGGTCTAGGGGGTATTTTTTTTTAAAGCTTGATGGAGGTCTAGCGAAGAAACTAAAAACTAAATATATAAATAAATATATAGACCAAAAACCAAGCACTAACCCTTAAACTAATTTGTACGTTGTTTAGCCGTAGATAATGTACTTAATTAACCCCTTCTGTACCGTCGACGACTTTTTGTATTTTATTGTAGCTATATTTAGACGATTTTGTGCAGCTTGAGAAGGGTCTGTGGTAGTAAAAAGGGTTAATTAAGATAGTTCAATGCCTGTTAATTGCGGGAGGCCCTTCTTAAACTTAATTGCTGGAGGCCCTTCTTAAACTTAATTGCTGGAGGCTCTTCTTAAACTTAATTGCTGGAGGCTCTTCTTAAACTTAATTGCTGGAGGCCCTTCTTAAACTTAATTGCTGGAGGCTCTTCTTAAACTTAATTGCTGGAGGCTCTTCTTAAACTTAATTGCTGGAGGCTCTTCTTAAACTTAATTGCTGGAGGCCCTTCTTAAACTTAATTGCTGGAGGCTCTTCTTAAACTTAATTGCTGGAGGCTCTTCTTAAACTTAATTGCTGGAGGCTCTTCTTAAACTTAATTGCTGGAGGCTCTTCTTAAACTTAATAACATCGTCTAAATAGAGCTAGAATAATATAGAAAAAGACGTCGCCGGTACTGAAGGGGTTAACAACTTGAAGAGTGCTTGTCATATCATATAATACCGTAGTGTGTTTGTATTTTCATTCTTTATTCATCATTAAGGGGAGATGGGTCGTTTTTCTAGATCCCCTTCTCCCTCATGTTTAGCCCCATTAGTTTTAAGATTTTTAGATGTTTGCCCAATTAGTTTGTCGATTTTAAGACCTTCCGCCCCATTTCCTTATTAACCCCTTCAGACTCATATGACGCAGAGGTTGCCAGATTAGCAATAAGAAATAGAGTTCTCTCACTCTTATAAATACCTCTCCAAAATTAGTTTTCTGCCCACAGCTAACTCAAAGACAACTGCAGAGGTTGAAGTAACTAAACTAAAGGTTTCTAAATACCCCTGATGGTATTACTAACAAAGGCTTTAAAGTATCCCTAATAGGCTCAAAATCGCGTCATATGTCGGAGAGGGTTAATATTAAGACCTTTCGTGCTATTTAGGTGTCAATTATTTTCCAGGCGAACGATAGCGAGCCTGTAATTTTTCTACCGAAAAATGTACAAATTAAACTAGAAGGGGGATCTAATGGATGTTTTTTTAAGTTTGATGGAGGTGTAGGGAGGAAACTAGAAAAATAATAAATTAAATGAAAACATCCGACCAAAAAGTTAACCATCTCCCCTTATAAGTACAAGCTCCAACACTCTAAGGAACGATGTAGCTGAAAGAGGGGTGTGTATTTGTGAGAGTAAAAGTGTGTTTATGTGTAAGCCTATTAGACACATTGATTTATATGAGTATTATACTATATATATACAGTACAGTATGAGGGTGTACGGAGAATACAATTATTTTAGTTACTCCTAAAACTCAGTTTTCTCTTACAAACAATACATTATAGAAAACGTTAATATCTAAGAAGAGCACAGACCTCGCTATATTCTACGCTGCCCCTATATTCGCAACACTGAGAACATTCACCACACGCCTATCTATACATCCATCTACAGTATATACTCTGTCACATAGGCTATCCCATTTATTATATTGCGGGGGGGGGGAACGTAATTTTAATTTAATTCTAGCTGCATTTAGACGATTTTATGTAGCTTAACCCTCTCACGTTCTTGACGCAATTTTGAGCCTATTAGGGATACTTTAAAGCCTTTGTTACCATCAGGGGTATTTAGAAACCTTTAGTTTAGTTACTTTAACCTCTGCAGTTGTCTTTGAGTTAGCTGTGGGCAGAAAACTAAATTTGGAGAAGTAATTATATAAGAGTGAGAGAACTATTTCTTATTGCTAATCTGGCAACCTCTGCGTCATATGGTCGTGAGAGGGTTAAGACGGGTATATGGTATACCTAGACGAATCAATGGAGATAGTCTAGCTGTAGCTTTTTGATTAGTAGACATCCTTCCTAAGCTGAATAAAGCCATCTATAATAGTTGCCAGAATATAACGAAATACGTGGAAACAGTCGGCAGCCCAACGACCTTGAATCAACATTACAAAACCTCTTTGTACTCAAAGGACTCCCCAGTATCTCACACTCCCTGCTCTCAGTCACCAGGCGCTACTCAAACACCCCACAGCAAACATTACTTACTCCGAGACAACAGTAAGTTAATTAGTTATTCGGAGGTTTTAAGGGGAGATGGGTCGTTTTTTTCTGTTCCCCCTTCTCCCTCATTCTCCATACATTTTCAGATTATAAGATGTTCAGCCCATTAGTTTGGCGATTTTGAGACCTTTCGCACCATTTCTTTGTCAATATTAAAACTTTTCGTGTCATTTAGGTGTCGATTTTTACCTGGCGAGCGATAGCTAGCCTGTATTTTAATTAAGAGATACCGGCGTTCGGCCGGAACATTTTTCTATCGAAAAATTTACAAATTTATCTTGAAGGAGGGTCTTTGGGAGTCTTTTTAAAGCTTGGTGGAGGTCTACGGAGGAAACTATAAAAATAATAAAGTAGACGTGCCGTTTCGCCCAAAATCAAAACGGCATACCCAACTCTGCGATAGGTCACCATAAGCACTACTAGTCAATCATTACTATCATCATCACTACTACTATTACTACTACTACTACTCTCACCATCATCACTACTACTCTCATCATCACTACTACTCTCATCATCACTACTACTTACCAACATCACTAATACTGTCACCATCATCTTACAATCATAATTACTACGGTCACCATCATCAATACTATTATGACCATCATCACTACTACTAGTACTGTCACCATCATATCTACTACACACTCGCTACCGCCAACTAACCTGCCTACACCGTTGATTCATTTAAACTCCGCCTAGACAAATATCTCTCATCAAACCCGCGACTGACTGAGTTTGTAAATGAATAGCTTTATTTTATCCCCCCCTCAGTTACTAACCCATCTGTCCCCTACTATAGGTAGCGCCTAATCGGCCTTATTGAGTTATCCTTAGCTAGCTTAGCATGCGCTAGCTTTAAGAACTATTATTATTATTATTATAACGAACTTGACAATAATCTTGATCCCTGACCTCTCTGTAACTCAAAAGGGCCTAGAGCAAACTGGCTGTAAAGATACACACCTATTTCCTGGTGGACTCTTACCAAATGATAGAAATGTCAGCCCGATTGCTTTCATTCATTTCGAGTTATAAGAAGTTAAGGGGTCAAGATTATTGTCAAGTTCGCTGGCAAGTTCCTAATCCTGCCACGGACATTAGTTCCAGGGCAGTAGTTCCCTTTCCAATGTTCCCTTACCCACTCTAAACCACTGTTTTGACACTTGATCCTCAGTGTTTTGGAGGACAAGCAGCCAGCTAGAAGGGTCACTAGACCTGTTGTTGCTTGATTTCCTTTGTACTCCTTTGTACTACTGTTATCATCATCACTACCATCATCATCACTACTGTCATCATTATCACTAAATCTACAACCATCATCACTGCTATTATCACCATCAACAATATCCCCACTATTACTACCATCACTTCTAATGTTAACTAAACTAAACCTAACAAATGCGGGCAAGTTTTTGTTTCGCTCCCTGATCGATGGCGCCCCCTGATCATTGCTTGGGAATAGGTACAGGAGGGAGGGTTAGGACCTAAGATCATAACTATTGCACACATTCTATTTTGTTTTGTTTAATTACCGTCGAATTCACACACCGAAGGTTCGTGTGAAGTTTGGTGAAAATCCGTCAAACGGTCTAGGACGGACAGACAGACAGACGGACAGACAGACAGACAGACAGACACAGACATTTCGGTTAGCATGTACCACTATACGGGGGGCGATACCACTCTGCTTACGCAGAGTTGATAAGGTAACGGACAGATTTATGCACAATCTACCGGGGGTATACAATTTTCCTATTCAATCTATATTATTAAATCAGTTCGTGTGTCTGTTTGTCTGTCTGTCTGTTCTTAAGAGGTGGCCGCAGTTTTGTACCTGGGGAGCTGAAACTTTGCATGTGGGTGTCAATTGACCTGGGTCAGGTCATAGAGGGGGCGAGGCCACGATCGGAGGTCGTTTCGAGGCCGAAATTGAAAAAAAACATGAAAAAAATGGCCGTTTGGGGCAGGAGGAGGCCTCCGATCGAAAAGGTGTATGGAACGAAAGTTGTTCGCAGCCCCCCAAAATGGGGGTACGGATGAGGTCAGATCCAACATCGGAGGTCATTTAGCGGCCGAAATCGAGGTCGCCGTTTAATGAGGCACAGGGAGGTCGAGGCCGGTGATAGTTGGTAGTAGTAGTAGTATTGTGATGATTGTGGTAGTAGTGATTGATGATGGTGATTATGGTATTATAATTTAAACCCGGGCAACGCCGGGTACCCCTGCTAGTGTTCAGTTAAAATAACATGACACATTGTAGACATATTTTTATAGTGCCTTTTATAGTAAATTATGAAGATAACAAATATAATTCGCAGAATTGTGTATGCAGTTTTCTTTCCATAATACGAAAACGGCACTTCTAATGTATATATGTATGAATAAAATCCTTGTTCTATCTATAAGTGTATGAATTGCCTTGCCCCTGGTTCGTGCATGTATATTGAATATCTTGTTCTCACCGTTTAGAAATGAGTGAATCCACACATATTCTGTCTGGCACAATATATATATATATATTCTGTGTCCAACTATTTCTGAATACTGGGTATACTGTATCTCTGACATAATGCTTAGCATGCGGAACTAAATACAGTACTTAACTAATAAAATCAGGAGTATTTTAGTTGAGTAACCCTGTGACTGGTGTGTTGAGTGTATATCTTGCATGCCGGAGACCAGGGTACCGATTATCCCGGGGTATTGTTGCCTGTTCTACTGCTGTCCGCAATAAGGAGGAAGCATTCAAACGGTACCGACGCCTTAAAACTCAAGACTCTCATTCTTCATATGTTTCTGCCCGGAATCAAGCCAAATCTGTTCTTCGACTTGCCAAACACTCTTTCATCAATAATAAATGCACTGAACTATCCAATTCTAGCTCTTCCCAAGCTTTCTGGCATCTAGCCAAAAACCTCTCCAACAATTTCTCTTCCTCGTCTTTCCCTCCCCTTTCCCACTCTGATGGCACAACCATCACTTCTTCCTCTGACAAAGCTAAACTCTTCGCTCAAACTTTTGCTAGAAACTCCACCTTGGATGATTCCGGTGCTATTCCTCCCTCTCCGCCCTCCTCTCTCTTACTTATGCCTAATATCCTAATCTCTTCTAAAGATGTACTTTCTACCCTCTCTGGGCTTAACACTAATAAGGCGTACGGTCCGGACGGTGTTCCTCCTGTTGTTCTCAAAAACTGTGCTTCCGTGCTGACTCCCTGCCTAGGCAAACTCTTTCGTCTCTGTCTATCCTCTAACGTCTTCCCTTCATGCTGGAAGTTTGCTCACATTCAACCTGTCCCAAAGAAGGGTGACCGCTCTCAACCCTCCAACTATCGTCCAATTGCTCTTATCTCCTGTCTTTCTAAAGTTTTTGAAACTATTCTTGCTTCCAAATTTCTTAAGCATTTCTCTTCTCATAATCTGCTCTCAGATCGCCAGTATGGCTTCCTTAAGGGTCGCTCTACTGGTGATCTTCTTTCATATCTTACTAACTCTTGGTCATCCTCCTTTCGGGACTTCGGTGAGACTTTTTCTATTGCACTAGACATATCGAAAGCCTTCGATAGAGTCTGGCATAAATCTTTAATTTCTAAACTACCCTCCTTCGGTTTCTATCCCTCCATCTGTGCCTTTGTCTCTAATTTCCTTTCCGGCCGTTCCATAGCTGCGGTTGTGGACGGCCATTGTTCACTTCCTCACCCTATAAACTCCGGTGTTCCTCAGGGCTCTGTCCTATCTCCTATTCTCTTTCTAATTTTTATAAATGATCTCCTTAACTGTACCTTAATTCCCATCCATTCATACGCAGACGACTCAACCTTACACTACTCCATTAGTTTTTCAGAACGCCCCAGCCAGCAATCCCTCAACGACAAACGTAATGAAGCCATAGAACTCTTAAATTCTGATCTAAATACTATTTCCAATTGGGGCAGAGAAAACCTTGTTAACTTTAATGCTTCCAAAACCCAATTTCTCCATCTATCTACCCGTCAGGATCTCCCAGCGGACTTTCCCTTATTCTTCAACAATACAAAAATCAACCCTTCATCTTCTCTCAATATTCTTGGTGTCTCTTTTTCTTCTGCTCTCATTTGGAAGGACCATATTACCAGTCTTGCTAAGGCAGCCTCCCAGAAGCTGGGTGTGCTCAACCGCCTTAGGGGGTTCTTTTCCCCTGCACAGCTTCTTGCTCTGTACAGGGGCATAGTGCGCCCTTGTATTGAGTATTGTTCACATGTGTGGGGAGGTTCCTCTCACACCGCTCTCCTAGACAAAGTTGAAAGGAAGGCCTTTCGTATCATTAACTCCCGTCCACTCACCAACTCTCTGCAATCTCTCTCTCTCCGCCGCAATGTTGCATCTCTCTCGCTATTCTATCGCTACTATAATAATCAGTGTTCCTCAGAGCTATCCCAGTGCATACCACCTCCTTTACGTAGGGCACGTGGTACCCGTCTTGCAACTCAATCCCACCCCTACTCTGTGCAACTCTCCAACCCAAGAGTGAAACGTTACTCTCAAACATTCTTCTACTCAACATCTGAGCTCTGGAACTCTCTCCCAGAATCAGTCTTTCCCTCTTCCTATGACTTAAATTGCTTCAAACTCCGTGTGTCCAGGCATTTTGGCTCGAACGTCCCTTGATTTTGGCCCTGTCACTCTTTCAACTATGGGGGAGGCACTCGCTATAGGCAGTTATGCCTTTTGCCTCCCTCAATCACATAGAAAAAAAAAAAAAAAAAAAAAAAAGGCTACACTGGCCTGGCTGGGACCCGGTGCCTGGGGGGTACTACACACACGGCAACAACAGGCAGTGTGGGGGATAATATGGCCAAAGGTTATCTCTTACCACACCAATCGAAATATTAAATTAATCAACATAAATAAAAATAAAGTCTGAGATCGCCTACCTTATGGTATGAACTATGGTAGCCTATCTCTCAGGATGCCCTAACTAAACATTGTATAAATGGCCATATATATCAATGACTTAGCTATAACTAGGGTCCTGGTTTAGTTCAGAGGATTCCGGCTTCGGTAGATAAGGGTTATAGGTCAGGACTCCGGGCCGGGCGTGGGACTTGTGGTGGAGGAGATCACGGGACACGTCTCTACCGTTCAGATGTTTACTAGCGTCTGATCGGAACTTCAATTTCCGACTCTTAAATAAACTATATATTAATTCGTTACCAAGGGTTCATTCCCTCTTCACGAAATCATATAAATAATTATCAGCATTTAAATTATATAATTATAAAGGTGAACATCGTTTCACAACGATTTAGTGAACATAATATAAAGATATTAACGACCCTAAAGCAAACGGTGGATCGCGTATGCGGTCGCGGGAATATTTAAGGGGAGGTCTCCACTTGAGGGATTTTTTTCTTGACCCCTTTCTCCCTCATGTTTAGCCCCATTGCTTTTGACATTAGAAAACGTTTTCACCATTAGTTTAACGATTTTAAGAACTTTCACCCCATATTATGACCTTTCGTGCCATTTAGGTGTCGATTTTATCCTGGCGAGCGATAGCGAGCCTGTAATTTAAGAGGAACCGGCCTTCGGCCGGGAAATTTTTCTACCGAAAAATTTACACATTTATCTTGAAAGGGACTCAAGGGGGTGTAATTTTAAGCTTGATGGAGGTCTAGGGAACAAACTAAATACCTCCCCTTAAACTGATCCTCTTTACAGTTCTTCTAAACTTATTTCTACAAGGTTTTATAACTAAATTAACTTGATCAAGATAATCTTATACAGCAATAAATTACCTAACATTAATTACCTAACATTAATTACCTAACATTAATTACCTAACATTAATTACCTAACATTAATTACCTAACATTAATTACCTAACATTAATTACCTAACATTAATTACCTAACATTAATTACCTAACATTAATTACCTAACATTAATTACCTAACATTAATTACCGAACATTAATTACCTAACATTAATTACCTAACATTAATTACCTAACATTAATTACCTAACATTAATTACCTAACATTAATTACCTAACATTAATTACCGAACATTAATTACCTAACATTAATTACCTAACATTAATTACCTAACATTAATTAATATCTACAATATATACAATCACCGGGTTCTGGTAGGAAATTGTTCACTCTAGTGAGGTTACCCTATCGGAAGGTTGTTGCCAACATTCCCCAGATACCGGTGTAGTCAATTTATTTCTCACAGGCAGGTTCGCTTGGCTTTTTAGGTGTATTGTATTTATACTTTCAAATATATAATTATTTATTCCATGAGTCTGCTTTGAGGATGTAGTGTATGTAATAACATATAATATTGTTATCATCATTATCAAAGAAGAAACAAAATACATACCGGTATAATATACTATATATATATTATATATATATATATATATATATATATATACTGTATATATATATATACATATATATATATATATATATATATATATATATATATAATTATATATATATATATATATATATATATATATATATATATACTGTATATATATATATATTGAGTATACAGTATATCACAAATACACGTGAGCCACTAAATGTTTCCAAGCTCTCAGTGGGGTTCGAACCGTCGACCGTCAGACGATAGCCGACGCTTTAATCAACTACACCACGGCAGACTGCCGTGTAGTTGATTAAAGCGTCGGCTATCGTCTGACGGTCGACGGTTCGAACCCCACTGAGAGCTTGGAAACATATATATATATATATATATATATATATATATATATATATATTGAGTATATATCACAAATACACGTGAGCCACTAAATGTTTCCAAGCTCTCAGTGGGGTTCGAACCGCCGACCGTCAGGACGATAGCCGACGCTTTAACGTGTAGTTGATTAAAGCGTCGGCTATCGTCTTGACGGTCGGCGGTTCGAACCCCACTGAGAGATTAGATATATATTTATATATATATATATATATATATATATATATACATATATATATATATATATATATATACTGTATATAGTATATATATATCGTTCCTGGTTACCATCCAGCAGACTCGCATTCAATCCTTGCTCAGGTTGAAAAACTATTCTGAGATATAGCCGGCAGTTACTGTCTCCTCTTGAGCAATGGAGATGGGTAATGGTCTCTGGTTGAGGTCAAGCGCTTGAGAATCTTCGAATGAGGAGATACGGTCGCTATATAAGTAACCAGATGATTATTATTAATTATTATTGATATGGCAGAGTAATTACTAGATTGTGCTGGATTCTTCCAAACTGGGAGGGATGAAAGACATGTATCAAACACACTTGATATTACAAAGAGGAGAAGTATAACACAGGGAAAAGTTCAATATGTGTTTTATTCATGCAGTGGCAGTAAGACTTAACCCCTTCTGTATCAGCGACGGCAGGGAGCCGTCAGTAGATAAATCACTCACCAGTCCCAGCGACGGCAGGGAGCCGTCAGTAATGAGCACTGCTCTAGAGTTAGCAACACTTCTCAGCTTATATCCAACCCTCTGCAGGCTGGGAGAGCCAGTATTCCTTCATCTTTTGAGGTGGGAGGTTGTTCTATCTTGCCATTTTGGTCACATTGCTTGGGACTGGGGGAGGACTTTTATTACTGTACCCTACGGTACAGTAGGGGTTAAGGGTACTTCACACATGCAGTATTTTTATCCTGACGGAATTCTGTGTATTGAATCCTCTGTAATATTTCTTATGTATGCCT
This sequence comes from Paralithodes platypus, assembly GCA_032716605.1. NCBI lineage: Eukaryota > Metazoa > Arthropoda > Malacostraca > Decapoda > Lithodidae > Paralithodes > Paralithodes platypus. Next base: position 3,558,429 of record CM064569.1, read on the forward strand.
TTTTTTTTTTTTTTTTTACAATTCCAGTGCATTATAAATTGAACACTGATTTAATTAAAACCAAACAATACATGTAGCTACTGCTAAAATAATATGATATATGAAGATATAGGAGCAGGTGGAAAGGTTGGTTGGACGTGCCGTTTTGCCCAAAATCAAAACGGCATACCCAACTCTGCGATGGGTCACCATCATCACTACTAGTCACTATCACCATCACTACTACTATTATAGCCATCACTACTACTCTTACCATCATCACTACTACTGTCATCATCACTACTACTGTTATCATCACTACAACTATCACCATAATCACTACTACTCACCATCATCACTAATACTGTCACCATCATCACTACTGTCATCATTATCACTACAACTATCATCATTGCTTGTCACCATCATCACTACTACTAGTACTGTCACCATCATATCTACTACTGTCATCATTACTGCTGTCATCATCACTACTATTATCACCATTATCACTACAATTACTATCATCACTACTATTATCAATTGCAAGCACCAATCGAACAGGGCAGTAACCAGGTAAGGCCACATAGGCATACGATAAGGAGTTGCTGGAACTCCTGTTTCATTTGCCTTCCCTCTCTGTTTCTATTTGTGCCTCACCTACACAGAGCTTACTCTCTCAAACACTTCCTCCTCCTATTCATGTCACTACACTTAACAAGCACACCACACTTCTTTCCAACACATCTACATTAACTCTTATTTACCTTGAATTCGGTTCTCTTGTCACTATCAACCTTGGAGGGAACACATGTTACAGGCAGCTTTGCCTTTTGTCTCCTTCATGCACACAGAACAAAAACATACTATACATACCACGATCGGACCATTTACAGTGTTATTCAACTTTAAGACTGTTTTAGTAGGACATATTGACTTACTGACTTAAATTCCGTTCAGACTGATTCAGGGTTGGTCCCACATGTAATGTTGCGTACTTCTACCCTGCTCTCTTTCTTCTGTCATATTTGCCAGAACCCTCATACATCATGCAATATACTAATTGATTTTTTTTCTTCCTTTCAGTGCCAGAATCTGACAATCCGTCCTATGGGTTATCGGACCACCACGTCAAATCAGCTCTGGTAGCCGACAAAGGAAGTGATGCGATCCTTCAGAATTGGACAGTGGTTGACTTTACCAAAAAAGGCGACAATTACGTCTGTGTCGTAAGCAGCGTCCGCGTTAACTTCACATGCCTCGGACAAGACCACCAAACGTCATATGTCATCAAGGTACCCAGCAATGAAACCATGGTAGGCTTCAAGGACGCAATAGACTTCATGTGCCAGTCAGAGGTCAAGTTCTATGAAGAGCTGCTCCCAGCTATGAACAAAAGATTATCCGACGCCGGCCAACCAAACTTAAATTTTCCTAGATGCTTCTACACCTGCACTGTGGACAACCGGAAGATTATGTTCATGGATGATTTACGAGATAAGGGATTCAAGATGCACGACCGACAACAGGTATGGTTAATATCCCATTTTTTATATTCTAGAAGGCTTTGTTTAGTTTAAGAGAGCCATTCATAGTTAAGGAGTTAACATTTTATTAGCAACATTAGATGATTTTGAAATATAGGTGGATGCAAAAGGCTTTAGGGATCCTCGTTAGTTCAGGCTTAGTATTTATTTAGGACTTATAATGCAGATATTTGGGGGTAATTTTGTGTCAGGATCAATGCCCCAACATTGGTCCCTGGTGATAGCGCCCACAAACTTTTATGGCTACCGGGTTTGGGAGGCGAAGATTTGGCACTGTTTCCACTTCCGGCGTTGATAGTGGTATAGGAAACCTCACAGGATTGTGCTGAAAGATAATTGTCATGAGGTTGAGCTCGATGATGCAGTCAGAAATCTATTGGTGTCATATTTGATCAGGAGAGCCTCATCATAATTGTCTGCAGTGTTGCTGGCTGGTGACACAGCAGGTGGCTCACAGTATGTTGTGCCTTTGAATGAAGGTCTGGTTCGTAACACAGAGATGCTGGTTGGTAACACAGCAGTGCTGGCTGGGGACACAGCAGTGTTCTCACAAGTTATGAGGGCCTGTTCCAGTGGCTCTATTTGCTCAACTATTTGTGAGGGTTTTGGAATAAGCTTGTAGCACAGGTATGGATATCCTGGCTTCCATGGGGTTCCTTGAGATTTGAGGGCTCCCTGGGTTGGCGCGTTAAGTGGCAGAAAGGCCGCTGCACATGGGGCAAGCGGGCGGCTGATGTGTCTTTGTTGGCTGGATGCATGCATTGGATGAGGATCAATGGGAGAGATGCAATGCTATAAAAAGTCTTCTGATCACATAATAATCTTTGTCAGCTTGGTACTATCTCGAGTAATTCCTTCACAAAACAAACCACAACTCTCCTACTACAATCTGAGACACATGTTGTATATAACTAAGGATATTTAGTTTACATAAAATAAAAATTATGCATATTTTTACAACAAGTTTATCATTGTACACTTCATCTTTCCCAGGGACTTGATGCAGCCCATACGAATTTGGCAGTAAAAGAACTTGCTCGACTCCACGCAGCATCCCTCCTGGTGCAGTCCAACGGAACTTCATCCTCATCCTCTCTTCTGGACATCTACCCTGGGCTGGCTAAGTTCGGTTTCACGGTCACTCCAGAAGCCAAGGAGTTCTTCCAGAATTTCATGTTCGGCCATATTGACAACTCGATCCTGGCTCTGGAGAAAGTTGAGGGTTACGCTTCGTCTGTTCGTTGGCTTCAGAGCATGAGGCCCTTTGTTATGGACCAATTGGAAGGGAAGAGCGACAGCAAGTCATCCTTGAAGGTGTTGTGCCACGGGGATTGCTGGACGAATAATATGCTCTTCAGGTTAGTCAAGTTGGACTTACAAGAGCTCTCTGTCCCACTACTGTTTTGTCTACACTCTAAATAATTATGAGTATGAGAGGGGTACCTACCTACCTAAGGTTTTAAGGTTGTGTTCACCACTCATTTAGTCTCATTTAGTGGCACCAAAGAGCGTGCCGCCCCTCGTTCTGGGTGGTGATTTGGTGTAGCAGGCTGTTCGAAGGGGCAGCACGCTCCCCTGCGAAGATGGGCTCGTCTGGCCTTTTTTGCAGTTCGACATCGAGGGCTCTCTTGAAGTTGTCTAACGAGACGCCCTTCATGTTTCTTACTCGCCGTGTCCATATTAACCTACCTTTTATTAGTATATTGGCAGAAATAATCCAAATATACCAATTTGAAAAGTAAACCACTATCAATATACCAAATGATCTTATATATATTTTTCATATCCATTTTATACCCTCGATTATATCTACAGTGCAGTAACAATAGCACAAAAAGGGGTTCTTGTACAACTCAACCAGAAGATCTCAACCAGTGTCAAATCAAGGAGGGTCAACCAAACTAGTGCCAATATATTATTATTTCCTACTCAGGTTACTATCATTCCTACTATTTCTCACTCAAGTAACTATTATTCTTACTATTTCCCACTCAAGTAACTATTATTCTTACTATTTCCCACTCAAGTAACTATTATTCTTACTATTTCCCACTCAAGTAACTATTATTCTTACTATTTCCCACTCAAGTAACTATTATTCTTACTATTTCCAACTCAAGTTACTACTATTCTTACTATTTCCCACTCAAGTAACTATTATTCTTACTATTTCCCACTCAAGTAACTATTATTCTTACTATTTCCCACTCAAGTTACTATTATTCTTACTATTTCCCACTCAAGTTACTATTATTCTTACTATTTCCCACTCAAGTAACTATTATTCTTACTATTTTCCACTCAAGTAACTATTATTCTTACTATTTCCCACTCAAGTAACTATTATTCTTACTATTTCCCACTCAAGTTACTATTAGTCTTACTATTTCCCACTCAAGTTACTATTATTCTTACTATTTCCCACTCAAGTAACTATTAATTTTACTATTTCTCACTCAAGTTACTATTATTAATACTATTTCCCACTCAAGTAACTATTATTTTTACTATTTCCCACTCAAGTAACTATTATTCTTACTATTTCCCACTCAAGTTACTATTATTCTTACTATTTCCCACTCAAGTTACTATTATTCTTACTATTTCCCACTCAAGTTACTATTATTCTTACTATGTCGTGTTCAAGATAGTAATTCCCACTCAAGTTACTATTATTCTTACTATTTCCCACTCAAGTTACTATTATTCTTACTATTTCCCAGGTATGACAAGAGTGGACTACCCGTTGAAGTGATGCTGGTGGATGCTCAACTTACCCGAATGTCTTCACCAGCCGTCGACCTCAACTACTTGCTCTTCACCAGCCTGGGTTTGTTGTTTTCTTTGTGAAATTTTTACCTCTGATATTATTAGGGGTTCAAGCCTACGGTGGGGAACCCCTATTCTCCCTGCCAGGAATTCACTAGAGACCTCTGGTGGACGCTTCCGAAGTAGCACCAGAGCTACGTCTGTCGACATAAACAATACTCAACACCTAGGCTATGAAAAGTTTATCACGATTTATTACGATTCTGCATGTTTTTACTATATACTAGATGGCTACACTAAGTGCTTATATAGTATGGTAGTTGTGGGGGTTATGTGTCAGCTATAGAAAGCATGACATATAGCTTATAATTAACTCCCTCAGACTGAAATAGTTAACTTATTGACGAGGAGGCGGACTGCACGGTATTATCCACACAACTGTTGCATCTCACTGAGGGACCGTTAGAAGTCGGAGGAACTTGGGGTTGCCACCATTTGACAGATTCTGATCTAACTTATTTAACTTACTGAGGCCTAAATGACGCTAGAGCGTCATATAACTTATTAGAGAGATATTAAGATATCATATGACGCACTAGCGTTATATGAGTATTTTAGCCAAACATATGAGTCGGAGGGGGTTAAGAATGATTGATGGAGAGGGAGGGTGAAGAACTGTGGGATATCGCCATTTAAAGGGCCCAAGTTGCTTACTGTACAAAACAACGTGTCTGGTGCGGCAACTCCAAGAATTTCTGGTAGGGAGAATTGAAATCGTTCAGATTATTATTTGTATTCTATAAATTTTGTTTATTCTTCCAAATTAGTCTTGTGCACTAATTTGTATGCAATATTTCCGGAATTGATTGCTGGATCGCGATCAATTTTTGCCACAAGGTGCGTTTTTATATTAGGCTTGTTATCCGGAGAGGCTTGCTAGTCCAACCGACCTTATTATGCATGTATGGAATAATGATCGTTGTTTTATTGGTTAATTTTATATTCCAGATGGGACAGTTCGCAGCCAAAACAGCCAAGCCTTCCTAGATGCCTACCACAGCACTCTAACCCAAGTGTGTTCTGCCGGGGGTCTTAGCAAACCCCTGACGTCCCACGAGCTTAAAGTGGAATACCAAAGAAAACACACATTCGGGGCGCTGTTCTCGGCAATGATCGTCCCCATAGTCCTTTGCGAGGGAGATGATGCGCCCGATCTTCTTAACATGACGGAAGATAACATGAAGAAGTTTATAGAGACACAGAAGAGCAATATACTGAACACACTGATCAAGAGCACTATGTTTAAACCGAGGATTCTGTCTATTTATGATGAGCTTATAGACTGCGGTGTTATTACAGATTAACCCATTGACTGCAGGAGATGTTCCGGAATGCACATGGCAATATATAGCCATTACAGGCTTTTAAAGCCTGTGGAGATAAGTCCGAGTTAGCGAGAGCACGGCAGGCCCCCGTCCGCTCTCCAGCCTGGCGGTCGGGACACAGAGGTATGAGGTATATCCCGCTAGACTCATGCAGTGCTGCCAAAGGCAAATGTAGCGCGACATTAGCGATATTCGCTCAATATTAGCGAATGTCTATGGTAGCGCTGCGGATTAACCCCGCGCGCTACGAACCTCGTTCTGGTGTAATTTTAAAGCTATTTTCTTCTAGTTTTTGGCTGAATACACTTTATTTCATGCAGACACTTGCTCAATCATTCAGGAGTGCCTGATTGAGCCCTAATATAGCGGAAATATGCCCGCAGCGTAAGTGTTAAACTCTTAGAGGATTAGGATACATTTTATCAGTTCACTTTGGCTAACATTAGACAATTTTACGCAGCTTAGGAAGAACCTGGAGCAATCAGAGGGGTACAAATGATCTCCGTTAACCGCAGATCCTTCCTAATATAAATAACATCGTCTAATGATAGCCACAATATTATGCATAAGCACCAAAAAGATAAATAATAATATAGCCTTCAGTTTTGTTATTATTGCTATAGGTATTGCTATGAGTTAGTATTGCTATGAAACTTAACCCTTTGAGGATTATGATGCGTTTGATAGTTTATTCTGGCTATCATTAGGCGATTTTACTCAGTTTCGGAAGGCCCTCTAGCAGTCGAAGGGGTAAAAACTATCTCAATCAATCCCCTGACTCCCACAATTCCTTTCTAAACTAATAAAAAACTTCTAATGACTGCAAAAATAAACTGCAAAAATAAACTAAACTAAACTAAATAAACTAAAAAAAAAATGCAAAAATGAAATAATACTCAAGGATAATAATACTAGCAATTGCACCTTTGAGCCTTAAGGGGAGGCTGACCATTTTTCTGGACCCTCTTCTCCCTAATCTTTAGCCCCACTAGTTTTGAGATTGCAAGACGTTCGGCCCATTAGTTTTTTCGATTTTAACACCTTTCGCCCCATTTCGTTGTCAATTTTAAGACCTTTCGTGCCATTTAGGTGTCGATTTTTCCCTGGCGAGCGATAGCGAGCCTGCAATTTTAAGAGGAACTGGCCTTTGGCCGAGACATTTTTCTGCCGAAAAATGTACAAATTTATCTTGAAGGGGGGGTCTAGGGGGTGTTTTTCTAAGGTTGATGGAGGTCTAGGGAGGAAACTAAAAAAATATATGAATAAATGAATTAATAGACCAAACAAACGGTCTGCCTCCCCTTAACTCCTGCTGTGCGACGTACTACCGGCGACGTCTTTTCATTATATTCTCGCTATATTTAAACGACTTTGTGCAGCTTAGGAAGGATCTGTGGTAGTAAAAAGGGTCAAAGGGAGATAGTTCGAAGCCTTTTATTTGCTGGAGGCCCTTTCAAATTGGATAAAATCGTCCAGTAGTAGCCACAATCAAGTCAAAAGGATGGGACCTGTGTTAAGGGGAGATTTCCACCTGGAGGATTTTTTTCTGAACCTCTTTCTCCCTCATGTTTAGCCCCATTGCATGTGAGATTTAAAGACGCTTGCCCCATTAGTTTGGCGATTTTAAGAACACTCGCCCCATTTCTGTCAATTTTAAGACCATTCGTGCCATTTAGGTGTCGATTTTTTCCTGGCGAGCGATAGCGAGCCTGTAATTTAAGGGGAACCGGCCTTTGGCAGGGAAATTTTTCTACCGAAAAATGTACAAATTTATCTTGAAAGGAGGTCAAGGTGGAGTAATTTTAAGCTTGATGGAAGTCTACGGAATCAACTAAAAACCTCCCCTTAAAAGCGTTGATAAATCTGTTTTGTCTGCTATTTTTTTTCTCCTGTTCTGATAATAAAGTCGGTGTGAATTTCGTGTCATATCTATGCTTCCAAAATAGGGTAAATATAGTGTAACTCATGTGAAATAATTTTTTGTACCCTACATTATAATATTTGTGTTAATTAGTAGGTCGGTTGGGCTATAGTCTATTCGCTGTAAGTAGGCGAGAAATCATGACCTCTAACCTCTGTAACTCAAAAACGACTAGAGTAATCGAGCTAATATTTCTACCATTTGGGAAGAGTCAGTCAAGGAATAGATGTGAAAATTCACAGCCCATTTGCTCTAGCCCTTTTTGAATTACAGAGGATAGAAGTCATGATTTCTCGCCTACTTACAGCGAATAGACATTATCGACCCTACCCCCATGAACAGAAACGAGTTAAATAATCGGTGGAATTGCCTCTGAGTATGGAAGCATTATAGAGGTGATTCATTCGTGTCCACCCCCTCCAGGATCATGACGTCTGGCAATATATAGATAGATAGATACCAATATATATATATATATATATATATATATATATATATATATATATATATAGAGAGAGAGAGAGAGAGAGAGAGAGAAAGAGAAAGAGAGAGAGAGAGAGAGAGAGAGAGAGAGAGAGAGAGAGCAATTCAGCAACATTGGCCCCTCAAAAATTACATCCATAAAATTGGTTCTACATGATAGTTAATATTATTGATTAAAGCGGCTGACCTACATTTTTACTACTGAACAATAATCACATATAAAGCCGGAGACACACGAACCCTTTTTCGAGCAATTTTTACGAGCAATTATGATCTGGAAGCTTAAACAATTACACTTCATCAGAATTCAGCCACCTAATATAATCTACCTTCAGTCTAGTTGCCAATACCAGTGCGAAAACGTTCCGAAATAACACGAGACAAAACTTGCTCATGGAAAATTGACGGAAAAAGCGCTCGTGTGACAGCAGCTTTAGTCACATAATCTCTGCCGAATTTAAATAACCACAAAACCCCAGAATAACCTACTGTTGTCTTGGTGTGAATAATGGTGACAGTGGACTGTTTGTGGTAATGATCACATCATAATCACACACTCACTGCCGAGCTCCAATAACCTTAAGAGTTGGTTAAGTTGGTTAAGGGGGATGGTTCACTTTTTGGGAAATTTTTGTATGTATTCATTATTTTTCTAGTTTCCTCCCTAGACCTCCATCAAATTAAAAACACAAATCCATTAGATCCTCCTTCTAGACTAATTTGTACATTTTTCGGTAGAAAAATGTCGAGGCCGAGGCCAATTCTTCCAACATTACAGGCTCACTATCGTTCGCCAGGAAAAAAATCGACACCTAAATAGCACGAAAGGTCTAAATATTGACGAAGAAATTTGGCTAAAGGTCTTAGAATCGACTAACTAATGGGGCAAACATCTTAACATCTGAAAACTAATGGGGCTAAACATGAGGGAGAAAGTGGTCCAGAAAACCGGCCCATCCCCCCATAAGTCTCCATACGTTTCGTTACATCTCGTTACGTGTCCCAGTGTCGAAGTATTAAGGGATACACTCAAATTTCGTACCATCTCGTGACCTGACTTTGACCTGACCTTTTATCGTAGTATGTCATTATGAATAAGTTACAATTTCGTCTAGTACTGTGTGACTTTGTTGTGCAGTCGCAGAATGTTTTGGTAAGTCACGCGACGTCACACAGAATGTTTGTGTTGGCAGGGTAGTAGGAGAGAGACACCCACACCCACCCACACACACACAGAATGTTTGTGTTGGCAGGGTAGTAGGAGAGACACAGACACACACACACACACACACACACACATAATAATTATAATCTTATATAGCTCGTTTAACCCCTTCAGCATCAGGACATCAGTTTATCTTTTATTATGGATGAAGTTAGACAATTGTATGCAGTTTAAGAAGGACTTACTTCATTCCGAGTTTTAAACGAGATCGTATTTACACCTATAAGTCCCAGAGCTAAACAAAAATTGTCTCAAGAATATACTGTTTATGCAATGTGGCTTAAGGGGAGGAAGACCGTTTTTTGGACCCCCTTCTCCCTAATGTTTAGCCCCACTAGTTTTGAGATTATAAGACGTTCGACCCATTAGCTTGGCGATTTTAACACCTTTCGCCCCATTTAATTGTCAATTTTAAGACCTTTCGTGCCATTTAGGTGTCGATTTTTTACTGGCGAGCGATAGCGAGCCTGCAATTTTAAGAGGAATCGGCCTTCGGCCGGGACATTTTCTACCGAAAAATGTACAAATTTTTCTTGAAGGGGTGTCTAGGGAGTGTTTTTCTAAGCTTGATGGTCCTGTGTTAACTCTTTCAAGCTCCAATACGCATTTCTGTTTTGTTTTCTGGTAATTGTTAGACGATTTTATTCAGATTAGGAAGGGTATGTGGAAGTCAGAGGGTAGATTGAGAGAGTCTTTACCCTTTTAATACCCACAGATTCTTCCTAAGTTGCATAAAATCGTCTAACGATAGCCAAAATATACTGCTAAAATGCCTCAGAGCTTCAAGGGGTTAATCAGGATGGTTCGTATATCCTACGAGGTATTTTCGGTTGGCGTACGTATATAATCATAATCAATCATAATAATCATAAATATAATCATAATCAATCATAATAATCATAAATATAATCATAATCAATCATAATAATCATAAATATAATCATAATCAATAATAATAATCATAAATATAATCATAATCAATAATAATAATCATAAATATAATCATAATCAATAATAATAATCATAAATATAATCATAATCAATAATAATAATCATAATATAATCATAATCAATAATAATAATCATAAATATAATCATAATAATAATAATCATAATATCATATAATATAATAATATCATATTATCCTTATCAATAATAATAATCATAAATATAATCATAATCAATAATAATAATCATAAATATAATCATAATCAATAATAATAATCATAAATATAATCATAATCAATAATAATAATCATAAATATAATCATAATCAATAATAATAATCATAAATATAATCATAATCAATAATAATAATCATAAATATAATCATAATCAATAATAATAATCATAAATATAATCATAATCAATAATAATAATCATAAATATAATCATAATCAATAATAATAATCATAAATATAATCATAATCAATAATAATAATCATAAATATAATCATAATCAGTACGAAAATGTCTCGTGAGAGGGCTATTTCGTGATGGAATTCACCGACATTGCCACAACATTCGATACGTGCCATGTCGTTCTCCAAATCGTGAATGTGTGCCTTAAGTTATGTCTCGGCTGTCATTACGTTTGGCTTACTCTGTGCGGTATTAATGTCTGCCAGTTATTGAGTAGGGTGGGTAAGTGTAGGAACATGGTTGAATATCTCACTCAAAAAGAAGAAATCAGTGTAAATATTTCTTATACCAATTATTGATCAAAACATAATTGGTGCCGAGACATCACTTATTAGGCCGACTGTACATAACAGTGAAGTGTTGTATCAATAATCACATAATAATCCTGAATACCAAAGACCAGAAAACCCCCCGAATCACCTACTGTTATCTGCGTCAGAGTAACGGGCGGTGTGGAGTGCTTGAGGATCGACTGGTGACTGGGAGCACCAGACCAGATGGCTGGAGTAAAGTAAGCCAAGGAGAAAGTTACTGAAGGGGGGTCACCGTTTTTTTTTTTTTTATCTTTCTCTCCTTTTCTCTTTTTCCCTGGCTTGTATCCATTCGGCCCCATTCAGCCAACTGTTTTAAGACGGTTATCCCATCCAGGTGTCGATTTATTCCTGGCGAGTGATAGCAAGCCAGCATTGTATGGAATTTCTTTCGAAAAATGTACAAATTTAGCTTGCTGTGAAGAAAAAAAACACATATATATATATGCTGGCTCGCTACCGCTCGCCAAGAAAATATTGACACCTGGATGCGGATAAACGTCTTAAAACTGTAGGCTGAATGGGGCCGAAGAGAGAGGGAGAGAAAGAGAAAAAAAAAGCGAGGTGGGCTCCCTTGACAGTCCCAAGAATACAGATCATTATATGTTGGATCAAGGTCGCTGAGTTGCCGATTTTCTCCACGCAAAATGAAGTCATACTTACTCATACATACAGTACACTCTCATACATAAAAACAGACGTACAGTATATAATATAATATGTATGTATGTATGTATGTGCAGTATGTATGTATGTGTGTATGTACTCAGGCCATATCCCCACTATTCCTTTTTTTTTTGGGGGGGGGGGGGGGGCCGGGGGACTCAAGACAGAGCCCGAATAGGGACATCACAACAGAAAACAATATAATATGATATATAATGTAATATATATATAAATATACACACTGGTATATGCTGTCTGAAGGGCGTTGGGTTGTCAATTGCCGACTTGCGAGTTTCGTTCTAAAAGGAAGTTGGAGCTGTAGACAACGATATTTAACATAATTTACAGCTAAAATAAGGTCGTAGTACATTTATAAACACATAAAACCCAATTCAACATATCATTTTATAAATCAGAAATGTACATTATTCTTGCACTTCTGTTTAAAATCGATGTTCACGGCTCCAACTTCCTCATAGTCTGAAACTCGCAAGTGGTTTCCACACAAAATGAACAGTCATGCATACTCTCAATTTCTCAACCCGTGCACTCTGATACATGCACACACCTGTGACGTACAGTATATATTACAATCAACAAATGTTTAAATCCAGTTGTTACAAACATTTTATGAATGGAGGATGCCTTTAGGCACATGGACCTTTTTGTTTTATCTGTGTTTTTCCTTCCTCCGTTCATTGTCTCTTAAAAAAAAAAAAAAAAAAAAAAATATGCAAATAGACACACTGGTTATGCTGGCTTGAAGGTCGTTGGGTTGCCGATTGTCTCCACACAAAATAAACATTCGGTTCCATGTCATCTTAACCAGTAGACCATTTCAACCAGTAGCTCTCAACCAGTGCCAAATTAACCCAGACCAACCAAACCAGTGCCAAAATATAGTACTAACCTAACCTAACCTAACCGTATTGGTTGATTTGGTACTGGTTGAGAGCTACTGGTTGAAATGGTCTACTGGTTGAGTTGACCGGACACCTAAACATTCATGCATACTCTTACTTAGAATGCAGTACACTCCATTTAGGTGTCGATTTTTTTTTCCTGGCGAACGATAGTGATCGAGCCTGTAATTTTGGCCGAGACATTTTTCTACCCAAAAATGTACAAATTAAACTAGAAGGGGGATCTATTGGACGTTTTTATAAGTTTGATGGAGGTCTAGGGAGGAAACTGAAAAAATAATAACAAAAATGGAAACATCCGGCCAAAAAGTGAACCATCTCCCCTTAAGTACAAGCTCCAACACTCTGGGGAACGATGTAGCTGAAGGGGGGGGGGGGGGGGGGTGTATTTGTGATAGTAAAAGTGTGTTTATGCGTAAGCCTATTAGACACATTGATTTATATGAATATTATATAAGTGTGTGTACGGAGAATACAATTATTTTAGTTACTCTTACACCTCTGTTTTCTCTTACAGGCAATACATTATAGAAAACGTTACTCCTTTCACGCACATATGAGGGAGAGGTTGCCAGATTAGCAATAAGAAATAGAGTTCTCTCACTCTTATAATTACCTCTCCAAAATTAGTTTTCTGCCCACAGCTAACTCAAAGACAACTGCAGAGGTTGAAGTAACTAAACTAAAGGTTTCTAAATACCCCTGATGGTAACAAAGGCTTTAAAGTATCCCTAATAGGCTCAAAATCGCGTCATATGTCGGAGAGGGTTAATATCTAAGAAGAGCACAGACCTCGCTATATTCTATGCTGCCCCTATACTGTATATACTGTATTCTATGCTGCCCCTATACTGTATATACTGTATTCTATGCTGCCCCTATACTGTATATACTGTATTCTATGCTGCCCCTATACTGTATATACTGTATTCTATGCTGCCCCTATACTGTATATACTGTATTCTATGCTGTCCCTATACTGTATATACTGTATTCTATGCTGTCCCTATACTGTATATACTGTATTCTATGCTGCCCCTATACTGTATATACTGTATTCTATGCTGCCCCTATACTGTATATACTGTATTCTATGCTGCCCCTATACTGTATATACTGTATTTTTTGTTTTGACAGCAAGCTAAATTTGTAAATTTTTCGATAGAAAAATTTCTCCGGCGAAGCCGGATTTCTCCATACAATGCTGGCTCACTATCGCTCGCCAGGAAGAAATCGACACCTGGATGGGGATAAACGATCACTTAAAACAGTTGTCTGAATGGGGCTGAATGGATACAAGCCAGAGAAAGAGAGACAAGGAGAGAAAGATAAAAAAAGCAGGTGACCCCCCTTAACTACACCAAAACAACAGTAAGTTATTAGGGGGTTGTATGGCTATATTTGCAACACTGAGAACTTTCACCACACGCCTATCTATATATCTATCTATATATAGTCTGGCACCTAGGCTACCCCAATTATTATATTGTGGGAGGCGGGGGAGGGGTGGCGGGGGGTTATACATACAGTTATCTATGTGGGAGGCGGGGGAGGGGTGGCGGGGGGTTATACATACAGTTATCTATGTGGGAGGCGGGGGAGGGGTGGCGGGGGGTTATACATACAGTTATCTATGCACACATAAGCACACACTTGGCGAATCTACAGCTTTGTTCCTCCTTTGTTCTGATTATTTTCCTTTGAGAACTGATTTGTTTTAGCCATACCTTATTAAGTAATTAAGCCTTTCAGTCAATATATCGTTCGTATCATTAACTCCCGCCCACTCACCAACTCTCTGCAATCTCTCTCTCTCCGCCGCAATGTTGCATCTCTCTCGCTATTCTATCGCTACTATAATAATCAGTGGTCCTCAGAGCTCTCCCAGTGTATACCACCTCCTCTACGTAGGGCACGTGGTACCCGTCTTGCAACACAATCCCACCCCTACTCTGTGCAACTCTCTAACCCAAGAGTGAAACGTTACTCTCAGACTTTCTTCTATTCAACAGCTGAGTTCTGGAACTCTCTCCCAGAATCAGTCTTTCCCTCTTCCTATTACTTAAATTGCTTCAAACTCCGTGTGTCCAGGCATTTTGGCTCGAACGTCCCTTGATTTTGGCCATGTCACTCTTTTAACTATGGGGGAGGCACTCGCTGCAGGCAGTTATGCCTTTTGCCTCCCTCACTCACATAGAAAAACAAAGCAAAAAACAAAATCAAATGTATGGCACGTATGTTTTTATCATTATTATTATATCTTTATCAGTGCTTTGATATATACAGTGTGCTTATGAATTATTTAAACCCTAGATATTGTTATAATTATTAGTTAAACCCTAGATATTGTTATCATTTTCTTAGATTTCATACAACATATTATCTACTGTACGTGTGTGTGCATGCATGAGAGTAAATGTGTCAAAATGAGAGTATGCGTGACTCTCCGTTTTAACCCCTTGTGTCCCGGCAACGTAATCTTAATTTCATTCTAGCTACATTTAGACGATTTTATGAAGCTTAGGAAGGGCATATGGTATACCTAGATGAATCAATGGAGATGTAATCTAGCTGTAGCCTTTTGATTAGTAGGCATCCTTCCTAAGCTGAATAAATTCGTCTAATAGTCGCCAGAATATAACAAAAAAGACGAACGTCGGCACAAAAGTGGTGACAGTCGGCAGCCCAACGACCTTGAACCAGCATCACGAGATCACTTTGTATTCACTTAGGGACTCCCCAGCATCTCACACTCCCTGGTTTCAGTCACCAGGCGCTACATAACACAAATACCCCACAGCAAACATTACTCACTCCGAGACAACAGTAAGTTATTCGGGTCTTTTATGGTTACCAGTGTTCGTAGTTATGATATGATTATTGTGTGATTATTATGATTATTCAGCAACACTGCTATCTACACCCAAAACAACAGTAAGTTATACGAGGGGTTTATGTTAATCCTTTGAAGCTCTGACGCGTTTTAGCAGTTTATTTTGGCTATCATTAGACGATGTTATGCAGCTTAGGAAGTATCTGTGGGTATTAAAAGGGTAAAGACTATATCAATCAACCTTTTGACTTCCATATACTATTACTAATCTGAATAAAAATGGCTAATAGTAGCCAGAAACAGAACAGAAACGCGTATTGGAGCTTGTAAGGGTTAATCGTGATCATTATTCGATTATTGTGAGATTATTATTATGAGGGTAAAGATCATCTCGATTATCCCTCTGACTTCCATGTACCCTTCGTAATATGAATAAAATCGTCTAATAATAGCCGGAAAACATAAGATAAATGCGTCATCGTATCTTCTTAACACGTATTCTTGTTTATTGTTTATGTTTAGCGGAGTTCGGTGGAGATTATGTGATTATGATTGATTATTATGTGATTATGATTGATTATTATGTGATTATTATGTGATTATGTGATTATTATGTGGTTATTATGTGATTATTATGTGGTTATTATGTGGTTATATGATTATTATGTGGTTATTATGTGAGTTTTGTGATTATTATGTGATTATTATATGGTTATTATGTGATTATTATGTGGTTATTATGTGATTATTATGTGATTATTATGTGATTATTATGTGGTTATTATGTGATTATTATGTGGTTATTATGTGGTTATTATGTGGTTATTATGTGGTTATGTAATTATTATGTGGTTATTATGTGGTTATTATGTGATTATTATGTGGTTATTATGTGATTATTATGTGATTATTATGTGGCTATTATGTGATTATTATGTGATTATTATGTGATTATTATGTGATTAGTATGTGATTAGTATGTGGTTATTATGTGATTATTATGTGATTAGTATGTGATAAATATGTGATTATAAGTATGTAATTGTTCACCCTTTTAGTATTAGGACACCTTTTCCCTTTTAATTAGGTTATCTATAGACGTTTTTATTCAGCTTTGGAAGGCCCTCTAAGGATCAAAGAGGTAAACTACATCTCAATCAACCCTCTGACTACAAAAATTCCTCCCTAAGCTAAATAACATCGTCTATTGATAGCCAGATAGAAGGAATAAATGAGTACTCAAATACTGAAGGGGTTAATGTCAGTTTGTGTGGCTGTCTATGTACAGTCGGCCTCATAAGTTATGTTCCTTTCCGTGATCTTATACATATAAATGCAATGCCCATGATTGAATTACGAGTGTAGTTTCTTATTCAGTGGTTAACTCATCTGATTAGTCAACTAAGAATAAACCAAACCAAACCACACTCATTCATACTATTTTACTGTCATACATAAGATAACAACGAGGAACAAAACTTATGAGACCAACTGTACATGTTATCTCTAAAACTTGTCCTTAGAATAGTATGGTCATTCTATAGAAACCATATTTATTGGGTAATATCGAGTTCATGAGTTCGAGTCACAGTACATCTAGGGGGAGCTTACCCCTATTTAACTAACCCTGCCCGTATTAACCTAATCCTGAGCCTAATAATCTACTTTTTCCCCTAATTACGTAATCCTGCATCTAATTACCTAATCCTGTCCCTAATAACCTAATCCTGTCCCTAATAACCTAATCCTATCCTTAATAATCATAATCCTGCTACTGGGTTAATTTGGCACTGTTTGAGAGCTACTGGTTGAAATTGTCTACTGGTTGAGATGACATGGAACCGAGAGACAATCGGCAACCCAACGACCTTCAAGCATAACCAGTGTGTCAATTTATATATATTATAATATATACTGTACGTGTGTGTGCATTTTTTTTCTTCTATGTGATTGAGGGAGACAAAAAGCAGAACTGCTTATAGCGAGTGCCTCCCCCATAGTTGAAAGAGTGACAGGGCCAATCTTGTCCCTAATAACCTAATCCTGGCCATAATGACCTAATCCTGCCCCTAATTACCCCATCCTATCCTTACTATCATAATACTGTCTCTAATTACCCAATCCTGTCCCTAATATCCTACCGGTAATCCTCTCTTATATATATTGTGTATTAATTTTGTGCTTCACTTAAGGGGAGATTTCCATCTGGAGGATTTTTTTCTGAACCTCTTTCTCCCTCATGTTTAGCCCCATTGCATGTGAGATTTAAAGACGCTTGCCCCATTAGTTTGGCGAATTTAAGAACACTCTCCATTTCTGTCAATTTTAAGACCATTCGTGCCATTTAGGTGTCGATTTTTTCCTGGCGAGCGATAGCGAGCCTGTAATTTAAGGGGAACCGGCCTTCGGCCGGGAAATTTTTCTACCGAAAAATGTACAAATTTATCTTGAAAGGAGGTCAAGGTGGAGTAATTTTAAGCTTGATGGAAGTCTAGGGAATCAACTAAAAACCTCCCCTTAAATAGCTCATAATCTTCATATCGTGAATGCAACGTTAACCGCTTCTGTACCGGCAATGTCTTTTCAATTATATTTTAGCCATATTTAGACGATTTTATGCAGTTTAAGAAGGATCGGTGGTAGTGAAATGGGTTAAGCGAGATTGTTCGAAACCTGATAATTGCTTGAGGCCCTAATTAAACTGAAAGAAATCGTCTAATAGTAGCCATAATAAAGTTAAAAGGATGGCACCGGTACTAAACGGGGTAATGGTTTCATATCTTAACCCTTTCGGTATGTAATTATTTTCATGCGACGATTTTACTGAGATTAGCAAGACACTGAGGTATTTAGAGGGTTGATTAAGATTTTACCCCAATGATTCTTAGAGATCCTTCAAAATGATAACCACAATTTATTGACATCGTATTTACCCATTTGAATCGTACCTGTAAATTATATACTCAAGAATATCGTCTAATGGTAACCAGAATATGGTGTAAATACATAATGGTGGTGAAGGGGTTGGTTCTGATGAGTGCATACAACACTCATTCAGTATACTTACCCTTATTAACTACTAGATTCACACACACATACACACACACATACACACACACACTCACTCTTACATAATATGAACACACACGCTCTATCTCGAATAAATACACACACACTACTTAAAGTACATAAATTACATACATATATTCACCGCCACACACAATCAGGCTCATTATTATGAATACACATTTTTTTACACACACCTTACATAGCTAAGCACTGACACACACACACACACATACACACACACACTTTATATATGTTATGACCAGTGTATCGGCAATAGAGGAAGCTGCAATAGAAGCAACCCCTATAACAACGATAACAACAGCAGCCACCACGATTAATAGCACCCCCAACAAGAGCGAGAGAGTAAAAGGACGTATGAACCCCCCACGAGCCTTAACTATGGAGAATTCTTGCCAGGAAGGTTCTGGTCAGACTCCCTTCTTCACATCTATAGTCTATTCGCTGTAAGTAGGCGATAAATCATAACCTCTAACCTCTGTAACTAAAAAATTACTAGAGTAATCGAGCTAATATTTCTACCATTTGGGAAGAGTCAGTCAAGGAATAGATGTGGAAATTCACAGCTTATTTGCTCTAGCCCTTTTTGAGTTACAGAGGATAGAGGTCATGATTCCTCGCCTACTTACAGTGCATAGACTAGACCAACAGAGAGAAAGGGAAACCATCAGTGCCCTTCCTGCTCTAGGAGGAGAAGATCCCAGCCAATCAGTAAGAGTCATGACTATGGCAAGTGAAAGAAGCCCCTTAATTCTCCCACACAAGGCTCGATGCTCGTCTTCCAGGTTCTTCGACTGGATCCAAGTCTAAGTTCAATACTAGGTCTCCTCCTAAGTCTGGTACTAGGGTTAGTTCTATGCTCGATGCTGGAATAGTGACTTCTTCAACTAACCAGTGTAACCTCTCATTCCTGAGAATCACCTCTACAGGGATGCTGTTAGAGGTGGTTCGAGACCTCTTTGGGATTGTGGTTCGATACCTTTCCCCTTCGAGTCAAAGGACAGAAAAGAAAGAAGACACCAGGTTCCTGCACACAGAGAGAAACCCGTCCGTGACACCACCCCAACTCGCCATGATACCAGAAGTTTTGTTTTCTCACCCTCGACACCAAGAAAATATATCGCGTAACTCTGCCTCTTTTTCACAGAGCCCCTATTTTGCTAAGTACATAAAATCCTTCAGGTAACACAACACATCCACTATCATTGCCTAATTGGGGAGATTGCAAGCACCAATCGAGCAGGACAGAACCCAGGGAGGGCCACAGAGGCATACGATAAGGAGTTGCTGGAACTCCTGTTTCATATGCCTTCCCTCTCTGTTTCTATTTGTGCCTCACCTACACAGAGCTTACTCTCTCAAACACTTCCTCCTCCTATTCATGTCACTACACTTAACAAGCACACCACACTTCTTTCCAACACATCTACATTAACTCTAATGTACCTTGAATTCGGTTCTCTTATCACTCTATCAACCTTGGGGGGGGGGGGGGGGACACTTGTTACAGGCAGCTTTGCCTTTTGTCTCCTTCATGCACACTGAACAGAAAAATACTATATATACCACGATCGGACCATTTACAGTGTTATTAAATTTTAAGACTGTTTTAGTAGGACATATTGACTCACTGACTTAAATTCCGTTCAGACTGATTCAGGGTTGGTCCCACATGTAATGTTGCATACTTCTACCCTGCTCTCTTTCTTCTGTCATATTTGCCAGAACCCTAATACATCATGTAATATACTAATTGATTTTTTTTTCTTCCTTTCAGTGCCAGAATCTGACAATCCGTCCTATGGGTTATCGGACCACCACGTCAAATCAGCTCTGGTAGCCGACAAAGGAAGTGATGCGATCCTTCAGAATTGGACAGTGGTTGACTTTACCAAAAAAGGCGACAATTACGTCTGTGTCGTAAGCAGCGTCCGCGTAAACTTCACATGCCTCGGACAAGACCACCAAACCTCATATGTCATCAAGATATCCAGCAATGAAGCAATGGTAGGCTTCAAGGACGCAATAGACTTCATGTGCCAGTCAGAGGTCAAGTTCTATGAAGAGCTGCTTCCAGTTTTGAACAAAAGATTATCCGACGCCGGCCAACCAAACTTAAATTTTCCTAGATGCTTCTACACCTGCACTGTGGACAACCGGAAGATTATGTTCATGGATGATTTGCGAGAGAAGGGATTCAAGATGCACGACCGACAACAGGTATGGTTAATATCCCATTTTTTATATTCTAGAAGGCTTAGTTTAGTTTAAGAGAGCCACTCATAGTTAAGGAGTTAACATTTTATTAGCAACAATAGATTATTTTGAAATATAGGTGCATGCAAAAGGGTTGAGGGATCCTCGCTAGTTCAGGCTTAGTATTTATTTAGGACTTATAATGCAGATATTTGGGGGTAATTTTGTGTCAGGATAAATGCCCCAACATTGGTCCCTGGTGATAGCGCCCACAAAGTTCTATGCCTACCGGGTTTGGGAGGCGGAGATTTGGCACTGTTTCCACCTCCGGCGTTGATGGTGGTATAGGAAACCTCACAGGATTGTGCTGAAAGATAATTGTAATGAGGTTGAACTCAGTGATGCAGTCGGAAATCTATTGGTGTCATATTTTATCAGGAGAGCCTCATCATAATTGTCTGCAGTGTTGCTGGCTGGTGACACAGCAGGTGGCTCACAGTATGTTGTGCCTTTGAATGAAGGTCTGGTTCGTAACACGGAGATGCTGGTTGGTAACACAGCAGTGCTGGCTGGGGACACAGCAGTGTTCTCACAAGTTATGAGGATTTGTTCCAGGGGCTCTACTTGCTCAAAAGGTTTGTGAGGGCTTTGGAAAAAGCTTTTAGCACAGGTATGAGTATTCCGGCTTCCCTGGGGTTCCTTGAGATTTGTCCTGACAGTGTCATTGGAGCCCTGGGTTGGCGCGTTAAGTGGGAGATAGGCCGCTGCACATGGGGCACGCTTGCGGTTGATGTGTCTTTGTTGGCTGGATGCATGCATTGGCTAAGGAGTAATGGGGGAGATGCAATGCTATAAAAAGTCTTCTAATCACATAATAATCTTTGTCAGCTTCGTACTATCTCGAGTACTTCCTTCACAAAACACACCACAACTCTCCTACTACAATCTGAGACACATGTATATAACGAATTATATTTAGTTTACATAAATTAAATATTATGCATATTTTTACAAGTTTGTCATTGTACACTTCATCTTTCCCAGGGACTTGATGCAGCCCATACGAGTTTGACAGTAAAAGAACTTGCTCGACTCCACGCAGCATCCCTCCTTCTGCAGTCCAATGGAACTCCATCCTCATCCTCTCTTCTGGAAATCTACCCTGGGCTGGCTAAGTTCTGTTTCTCGGTCACTCCGGAAGCCAGGGAGTTCTTCCAGAATTTCATGTTCGGCAATATTGACAACGCGATCCTGGCTCTGGAGAAAGTTGGGGGCTACGCTTCGTCTGTTCGTTGGCTTCAGAGCATGAGGCCGAGTGTTATTGACCAATTGGAAGGGAAGAGCGACAGCGAGTCATCCTTGAAAGTGTTGTGCCACGGTGATTGCTGGACGAATAATATGCTCTTCAGGTTAGTCAAGTTGGATTTATAAGACTGCTCTGTCCCACTACTGTTTTGTCTACACTCTAAACAAATATGAGTATGAGAGGGGTATCTACCTACCTAAGGTCACCTAAGGTTGTGTTCGCCACTCATTTAGTCTCATTTATTGGCACCGAAGAGCGTGCCGCCCGTCATTCTGGGGGGTGATTTGATGCATCAGACTGTACGAAGGGGCAGCACGCTCGAATGCGAAGATGAGCTCGTCTGGCCCTTTTTGCAGTTCGACATCGAGGGCTCTCTTGAAGTTGTCTAACGATATGACTTTCATGTCTATTACTTGCCGTGTCCATAATAACCTACCTTTTATTAGTATATTAATAGTAATAAACCCAATATACCAATTTGAAAAGTAAACCACTATCAATATATCCAATGACCTTATACAGTATATATTGTTCATACCCATTTATTCTATTCCATATACTCAGGCCCAATCCCCACTTTTCCTATTTTTTTTTTATTTTTTTTTATACCCTCGATTATATTTACAGTGCAGTAACAATAACACAAAAAAGGGGTTCTCGCACAACTCAACCAGAAGACCTCAACCAGTGCCAAATCAAACAGGGTCAACCAAACCAGTGCCAATATATAACTATTTCCCGCTCAAGTTACTATCATTCCTACTATTTCCCACTCAAGTTACTATCATTCTTACCAATTCCCACTGAAGTTACTATTATTCTTACTATTTCCCACTCAAATTATTATTCTCACTATTTTCCAGGTATGACGAGACTGGACTACCTGTTGAAGTGATGCTGGTGGATGCTCAACTTATCCGAATGTCTTCACCGGCCGTCGATCTCAACTACATGCTCTTCACTAGCCTGGGTTTGTTGTTTTCTTTGTGGACATGTTTACCTTTGATATTATTAGGGGTTCAAGCCAACGGCGGGGAGCCCCTATTGAAATAGTTCGGATTAATATGTCTATTCGAATCCCGGGAGGACCATATGCTTTCATTAGTTTATTCAAGTACATTGGGGTTTGTAATTAATGTTAAGAAAGGGGTGTTACTTATTGTGCTTTGTGAAGTTTGTTTCTTTAGCTTGTTATCGGGAGAGGTAGCGAGCCCAACCACCCATATTATGCATGTATGGAATAATGATCGTTGTTTTATTGGTATATTTTATATTCCAGAAGGGACAGTTCGCAGCCAAAACAGCCAAGCCTTCCTAGACGCCTATCACAGCACTCTAACCCAAGTGTGTTCCGCCGGAGGTCTCAGCGAACCCCTGACGACCCACGAGCTTAAAGTGGAATACCGAAGAAAACACACATTCGGGGCGCTGTTCTCGGTACTGGCCGTCCCCGTAGTGATTTGCGAGGGAGAAGATGCGCCCGATTTTCTTAACATGTCGGAAGAGAATATGAAGAAGTTTATAGAGAAACAGAAGACGAATATACTAAACAAGCTTATTAAGAGCCCCCTGTTCAAACCGAGGCTTCTGGCTATTTTCGATGAGCTTGTAGACTGCGGTATTATTGCAGATTAAGCCCTTGGGGCACAAGCTATCTTTTTGGTCAAGAACATGTAAATATTAATGTATTTTATTGAAACTTTCACAGCTTATTCAGAGCACTACAGGAACTTCTCACAATGAGTTTCATATTGATATGTGGATTTATTTATTTTTTTACAAATATTTTTTGCTTAATTTACTCTAAATTTTGTATATTTTCAAGGCTTCATATTGCGACTACCATAATGCCGACACACATCAAATTCTGCTGCTTAATACTAAAGCTAATGAAAAAGATAATGCTCTTATACATATTTGTTACTATAAAAAAATAATATTTTAGATGAATATTGTACTTTTTTTTCGTATATTTTGCATTTTTGCATTGCTAAAATACCTGTGAAAAGAAGGAATTTGGACATACCACACTTTTAGATGGACAAATTAATCCTCAAAATGTCTCCTTTAAAATGAAACCACTTGCAATCAATTATATTAAGAAATAATGGAGATATATCAGTTTAAATCTTGATAAATATGATTCCAATAAAACGCGCATTAAAGATCGGCAATGTATTTTTCATGTTCTGTGTTCTCATAACCTGCATTTTTTTTTTTTTTTTTTTAATGTATGCCTAAGAACAAGTTAGGACTTTAAATTGGGAGTCTTTACTGGTTATAGAACCTCACTGCTGGGGAAATATCAAGATATTGCATTATGGACTTCCACTGAAGTCATCCTGACTGACAGTGGTTCGAATTATGTTGAGGGCAAAAACATGAGAGAGAACAATAAAGCAACATTGGCCCCTCAAAATTCCATCCATAAAATAATAAAACAACCCTCCATCCACCATAACACAGCCACAGTCCCAGCCCATTCCCATAACCTGATATTCGGCAATAAGTTCTAATGAGTATCAAAATAGTCCATGTGTGTAGGTACGTAGAGTGTGATACTGCGAACGTTATAAGCTGTTCAATATATTCATTATTTTTGGGCGAATACATACTCACACAAACACACACATACGCATAGACACAGACACACACACACACACTCAATTACTTACCCTTTCTCTCACACACACTCACACACATTCAATAACTTAACATACACCCACACACACACACCCTCTCTCTCACACACACACATTCAATCACTTAACACACACACACTCTCTCTCTCTCTCTCTCACACTCACACACACACAAGCACCCATACAAAACCCCCAAAACGCCAACAAATAAAACCCCTCAACCATTCCAACCAGACTGGCTGGTGAATGACAATAAACATAAGAGCTTGAATATGGTTGTTGTGCTATCATGAGCTGGGGGGGGGGGGGTCCAATTAAGCCTCAAGTATTACATGAACTAATTAGCCTATATTATCCCGCTGATGTTATTACTAGAGCGGAGAGTAGTGTGTTATGGCCGGGCGGGATGTAGCTCATGGGTAAATGGTCTACATGTTAGTTAATATTACTGATTAATGTAGCTGACCCATATTTTTACTACTGAACAATTGAATTAATAAATTCATATCGGCTACATACTGAAATATATACTGTTTATATATATATATATATATACATATCTATTGCCTAACGCCGTGATCCCCGAAGGGGTGGACACGAACGAAACACCCCAATGCACCTCTATCCCCAGTCAGTCGACGCCCCTCCTCCCAACCAGCACCACCTTCATTCATATACTTCTTCACTCCATCATTCCACCTATCTCTCAGTTTACCTATCCATCTCTGTCCTTCCATCTCCCTCTCGTACACCCTCTTAGTAGTTCTCTCGCTTCCCATACATTCCATATGGCCGAACCATCTCAAGGTGTTCCTTTTCACACCTTCCAGCACATCTACCTCCACACCACACCTCTCTCCTACTTCCTCATTCGTCTTTCTATCCCTCCATGTAACTCTGCACACACTTCTCAAGTAACTCATTTCCACCCCTCTCACTCTTGGTCTGAGTCTCTCCACCAACGTCCATGCTTCGCTTCAGTAAGTCATTGTCGGGATTACCACACTGTCATGCAAGGACTTCTTCACTTCCATACTGACCACCCTATTTCTTGTTACTGCTTTCAGCGTTCCTACAACCCTCTTCCCCTGTTGCACCCTCTCCTGCACTTCATCCATACTCCCATCTGTGGTAGTAAACATGGACAAGCGCGATAGTTCGAAGCTTGTTAATTGCTAAAGGCCCTTTTTAAACTGAATAAAATCGTCTAATAGTAGCCAGAATAAAGTTAATGAGACGACGCCGGTACTCAAAAGGTAAATACAAAAAAAAATATTACAGTTTTGTTTTGAGATGCTTGGCGGAGCTTTAGCCCATTCTGTACGGGTGACATCCTTTACATTATATTCTGGCAACTATTAGACGGTTTTATTCACCTTAGGAAGGATGTCTGCCCGTTAAAAGATGACAGACTATCTCAACTAACCCTTTTAGCTACCATATGTCCTGCCTAAGCTTCATAAAATCGTATAAATGCCTCTGTAGTAAAACACAGAAAGACGTCGCTGGTACTGTAAGGGTTAAGCCACCACTGTACCCCGCTTATGAGGCTCGTGACAGCTTAAGAGCCTCCGCCGCCGACAATGTGCTTCCTGGAGCCGAGATAATGTCAGGACCCTTTGATCATTTGGCGGCGGGGAGGAGCGGGAATGGCATAAACCGGAGGCGTTTGGTTTTCACGGAAGGTTGGGGCAGTTACGATAACACCAATATATGGTATTATTTACCCCTGTTTTTAATGGCTACGTCTTTTTTACTTTATTCAGGCTACTATTAGATAAGTATATTCAGCTTAATTAGGGCCTCCAGCAATTAACAGGCTTCGAACTATCTTACTTAACCCTTTGAGTACCAGCGACGTGTGTTATATTTTATTCAAGCTATATTTTGACGACATTATGCAGCTTAGGAAGGATCAGTGGTAGTTAAAAGGGTTGGTTGAGCTATATTGAAGCCTGATTATTGCTACATGTCTTTCCTAAGCTGAATAAAGAATGGAGGATGCCTTTAGGCACATGGACCTTTTTTGTTTAGTCTATGTCTTTCTTTCCTCTATTTAATATCTCTTACAAAAAACGAAAAAAACAACAACAACAATGAATTTTATTTTATATTTGATCCTGTACAATTAGACACCTCCCCCCAAAAAAACAAAACAAAAACAAAACATAAACAAAAACAGAAGAACACAAAATATGGATTATTACTTCCAGGGATACAAGCACTCTCACAGAGGTCGACTTTTAAAATCACAACAGATTTGTATTTAATTTTCGTTTTCTCCAGCCGATTCTCTTCCTCTCTATGAACAGTATCTGCGCCGTAATATTGCCAAAGTTTTCGTAATATCGTGCGCCTGGTTAGAGCTTCAAGAGGAACAGTATATTATTGCACAGGCCAATATCCTGTGCTTAAACGCCCACTGACACCCACTAAATGACATTGTGGATTCCAAACTTTTGAAATAATAACGAATAGAATATATTTCTCTCACAGTGTCTTTAAGTTATACTAGCTATAATAATTATAATATTTAAAAGTAGTTGACATGGCAACATCATTATGACGTCATTGATGAATCAGCAATTATAATACAAACCTTATATCATTCTCAACAAAACAAGAAAGTGTTAATTTGAAATATGATTTATACATTAAAAAAGACCCATATATCGACATATGCACTGATAATTTAAATACATAACGTAAAACACAACTAAAAATTAACAGCCCTGTTAGGACTCGGTCTGTGTCTTGTTCATATTGCTTTGTATTTGTAATCAAAATGGTATTGTTGATTATGTATGTCATTAGACTATTTTATATTAATTTTGACTTACCCCCTACGTAATCTTCATCATATTCTGGTTAGTTTATAATATACGTGTGCGACTCAAATGGGTAAATATGATGTTAATAAACCCTCTTGATAACATAGGTCCTTCTTAAGCTGCATAAAATTTTATAGTTTCAGCCAAAATCAAAGGTAAAAAGGCGTCATGGTGCGGAAGGGGTTAAGGAATTTTCACTAACTAGAAAAACGTATCTAGCTGCTCTGGTCAAAAATACCATCGAGAGCGGCGAAGATACTGGTGGAAAGACTGGATAAATGGTGGAGTGGTGAAAATAATATTGGAAATTCTGGTGAAAATACTGATTAAAATACTGGGAAAACTGGTGACGAAAATGCTGGTAAAAAATCTGGTAAAATATTGGTGAACATAATGAAGTGAAATTTGAAAAATCTGTTCTTCTTGGATATGCAGTGCCACACAATTAAACGTTGACAATTATATATATACAGTATATATATATATATATATATATATATAGGGTTAGATTTTATCCATTTGATTCCTAGAGATTCTTCCTAAACTGCTTAATATCGTTTAATGAAATCAACAAAATGCATCCTCCTATCCAGTTAACATCCAAAAGCAGACACATGTTGCTCGTATTTCATACAGCACTAATACAGAGATTTAGCGAATCATTACCGCTCGATAATGTATTTTCTCTTAATGTAAACAATTAATTATAACCGGATTAAAGAGATTATAATAAGCTCCCACACGCCCACGCATAATATAACGTTCACACAGACACACGCACATACTGGCATACATACACACCCACACAACGCCCGACTATGCACACACACACACACACAAACACACACACACGCAAAAACACACCCACAAGCAAATATACACACACAAGCAAATATACACGCATAAGCATACACAAAATACACCCACACACACACGCGCACAAACATACATGTCGATTTTCTTTCCTGGCGAGGGAAAAAACTATCCTGCAAGTTAGGAGGAACGGATTTTTTTTTCTACCGGAAACTGCATACAATTATTTTTGGGGTTTTATGGAAGCAACTAAAAAAATAATAATAAACAGATTAATTAATAACCAAATAAATACATATCTAACCTCAATACAGACACACATCATGCAATGGAGATCGTGACAATATCAAGCTGAAGGAGATCATGAGTTTCAGTTTCGGATCTACCTCTTGAACCAGGATTGTTTGAGATTAAGGGAGCCTACCTCGCTTTGTTGATCTTTCTCGCCCTCTCTCTTTAGCTTGTATCCATTCGGCCCCATTCAGCCTACTGTTTTAAGACGTTTACCCCCATCTAGGTGTCAATATTTTCCTGGCGAGCGAGCCAGCATATATACAGTATATTTTTGTTTCGACAGCAAGCTAAATTTGTAAATTTTTCGAAAGAAATATGTCTCCGGCGAAGCCTGATTTCTCCAAGCAAGGATGGCTCGCTATCGCTTGCCAGGAAGAAATCGACACCTGGATGGGGATATACGTCTTAAAACAGTTGGCTGAATGGGGCCAAATGGATACAAGCCAGGGAAAGAGAGAAAAGGAGAGAAAGATAGAAAAACAGGTGACCCCCCTTAAGATATACACACACCTTGACATGGAAATGGTAACGTCTATCTCCATTGGTTCTCTGACTCTCATAGTGCCTTCCTA
>CM064569.1:3592633-3615133 GCA_032716605.1 Paralithodes platypus
TCTCTCTCTCTCTCTCTCTCTCTCTCTCTCTCTCTCTCTCTCTCGTGCTCAGTATACATATCCGCTAGTGTGTATATGTTTCTAACCAGCATATAACGCCCAACATTTTCAAAACAAATATAAAGAAGATTTCACTTCTCTGATAGGATTAACCACATTAATCTAGAGTATACGGAGAACACATTCCTAACTGCTACATTGCTATACTACAAGAAGAAAATTGTATGCTAAATGTAGTGTGGAGATGCAATATATATATATTTGTTTAGGCGGTTGTACCTCGGGTAAAAAATCTAGAAGTTTTCATGATGAAGAAACTAAATTATACAAAACAATGCACTGCGACAACAAACAAAACCGAGAGCGATACGATTGATCAGAAGGAACTGTTATTATCACTACAGGCACACAAGCATAATGAGGCCACATTTGGAATATTCTGTGCAATTCTGGTCTCTATATCTCATAACTTCAGTCGGCATATGGTATTTATGCATTAGCAAAGTTAAACATGATAAATGCAAAAGACAGAAACCAACAAACAAGTGGGTGTATATATATATATATATATATATATATATATATATATATATATATATATATATATATATAGTGGGTGTGTATTATGTAAATTGTATTGTAGTGAAAATAAACAAAATCTTGTTCAAACCGACTCATAACTGTGTGGCATTTTTTGTTATTAACTAATATTTGTCTGTGTTATACGGTTATACTGTGAATATATAAAGTATCTAAGATGATATACCATCATCAGTTATGTATATTGTAAGTAATATACCCGTTTAATATAAGGATAATAAGGCATATAAATATCTATATACCCAATGTTTCCTTGTACGGTCACGCTAATAAGTCATGTCCCAGCTGTCATTACGTTTTGCTGGCTCTGTGCTGTATTAATGTCTGTCAGATGTTGAATAGGGTGAGTAAGCGTAGGAACATGTTTGTATATTTCACTCGATATGAAGAAATGAAACTTAGATATTGCTGATACCAATTATTGATCAAAACATACTTGGTGCCGAGACATCAGTTATTAGCGCGACTGTACCTTTATTATACCTTTCTATGTTTACAGTTTAGTATAGGCTGTATGTAATTTCCGCAGTGATCCTTGTTTATATAATGGTATTACCTCTGTATTGGCATGTAAATGTAATACAACAATATAGTTTCAAAAGATTTTAGTGCCGTATAACTGCATTCCAAAAGTGGATTGAATTGTAAATATTTTTTATATTATTGTTTTGCAAAACAGTACGGAAAAAGGAGAAATAATTCTAATGAAAAATGAATCAATTCCATATATACATAAATATATATGCGTATGCATAGCAAAAGAAAGTATGTTAGAAAGGCGACAGTTGAAAACTAATTGCAAATATAATTGCAAATAATGACAAACAAAACAAAATCATGATATACATATATATATATAGATAGATAGATAGATAGATAGATAGATAGATAGATAGATAGATAGCTAGATAGATAGATAAATAGTAGAGACATAGCGCTAGAAAGATAGATAACTAAATCGGTAGATAGATAAGTAAAGAGTAAAAGAGAAACAAGAAGCCGAGACCGAGACAATACAAATAGCAAAGATAAAATACAGTAAGAACAAAAAATCCAGGATTGGGGAGGCGAGGGATGAAAGGCGAGAGAGTAAAAATAAAAAGGGAAAAAGAAAAAAAGAAAAAAAGTAAGAAGGGAAAAAAGATAAAAAAAGGAAAAAGTATTGGAAAGAGAGGGTAAGTAAAAGTATGAAGTAAGCTGATGGTTTCTCCTGGGGATAACTGTGTGTATGTATTTGTGTGTATCTGTGTGTGTGTGTGTGTGTGTGTACTTACTCTAGTTGTACTTACTCTAGTTGTATTGCGGGAGTGAGCATGCTCGTTATTTCCCGCCTCCTATATGTGTAGGTGTTATATGTATCGTTGGAATGGCTGTGGATGTGTGTGTAGTCTGTATTTTTTAGCCAATTGGCGACATCGGAAACGAAGGCTTAGGGTGGATCTGTATGGTACCATTCTCACTATAGATGGTACCGTCTCGCCCGAAGGCTTAGGTAGCCATCAGCTTAGGTGAACCATATGATACCCATCTCACCTTGTACCATTTTTGCCAACCCCAGATGGGACGTCACAACGTCGTCCACTTATTCCAGGTACCTATTTACAGCTAGGTGAACTGAGGCTAACACATGAAAGGAGACAAGCCCAATTTGTCTCCGCCCGGCCGGGGATTGAACCCCCGGCCCCTCGTGTGTGAGACGAGAGCTCTACCACTAGGCTACGGGCTGTGTGTGTGTGTGTGTGTGTATGTGGGTGTGTGTGTGTGTGTGTGTTTGAATGATACGCTTTGTGATGTGTGAGTGTTTTGGGTATAAAAGAACGAGAGAGAGAGAGAGAGAGAGAGAGAGAGAGAGAGAGAGAGAGAGAGAGAGAGAGAGAGAGAGAGAGAGAGAGAGCGAGAGAGAAAGTATACATATAAACTGGTAAACAGCGTTCTAATTATCGTCTTAAATTGTATAAACTTCAATAAAGTCTACGGTCCCGTCCAGCCGCGTTTCACTTACTCGGTTGAATGAAAACATTTCCTTAAGGGAGCCCATCTCGTTGGTTTCTCTTTCTCTCTTTGGCTTGTATCCATTCGGCCCCATTCTGCCTACTGTTTTAAGACGTTTACCCCCATCCAGGTGTCAATATTTTCCTGGCGAGTGGTAGCGAGCCAGCATATATATATTTTTGTTTTGACAGTAAGCTAAATTTGTAATTTTTCGATAGAAAAATGTCTCCAGCGAAGCCGGATTTCTCCATACAATGCTGGCTCGCTATCGCTCACCAGGAAGAAATCGACACCTGGATGGGGATAAACGTCTTAAAACAGTTGGCTGAATGGGGCTGAATGCATACAAATCAGGGAAGAGAGAAAAGGAGAGAAAGATAAAAAATAGCCCGTCAACCCCCCTTTAAGATATATATCATTATGTTAATTATACATCAGTTCTATAAAGGATTTCCAATGAATGCAGCATTCTAGAAAGTATTTGAGTTAATATTTTCAATATGTGTACCACTTTAGTTACATTATATTTGTTCCAACATACACACACAAACTTTACAGTACATGCATTGAAGATATATGAACACAATTGAATTAGATTAATAATGTTATTAAATATATTTAGCATTGGTAATTAAAATTATCAATACGGAACAAAACATATGCAACGAAAAATAAAGATTTTAAAGGAAGTTAAAATGAAAGAATGCTACTCTTAATATTCTAAAAATGTTGTAATGGTTCGCTTGAATCAATGTTTTAATACCTATTCAGTCACATAAGACCGTGAAACCCATTCCGCACTCTCCCAAAAAGTTTAAAATATAGTGAGGATGAGTTTGTAATGGTGATATAGTGGTTTCGTCTCCGACCACCAGATGCTGCCCGGAAGACAAATTGAGAGAGAGAGAGAGAGAGAGAGAGAGAGAGAGAGAGAGAGAGAGAGAGAGAGAGAGAGAGATATATAGATAGATAGATAGATAGATAGATAGATAGATAGATAGATAGATAGATAGATAGATAGATAGAGAGAGAGAGAGAGAGAGAGAGAGAGAGAGAGAGAGAGAGAGAGCACATTATTCATACTTTATGCGCTGTAATTATTAAACGGTATTTAATGTTAGTTTCGTAAGTAAAATAATAAACACCAAACGATCATGTATAATTTTGTGCAAAATTGTTTTCTATTACATTGTAAACTTGTGTAATGCTTTCCTAAGATACCTTTTATTAAGTCCAAGGAAAACATGCTTGAATTTCATCTTTAGGGTATTATTCCTCCTCAAATTACTTTCCTAACTATGATACGAAGTCGAGTTCCTGGTAAATATTGAAGAAGTAAATAATAAAGTTGCGGGCACAGTGACACAAATATAACAACACATGTTCTATAACCAAAGGCATAGCACAAACTGTAGCACACAGCATAAACAAAAGAATAACAAAGTATAACACAAACTTGTACTGGTATGATTAAAGTAGAAATTGTTTTTAAAATTAAGCCCGCTGGCAATTGTCCTTTTTATGCGTGACGGAAGTGGAATTAATTTTTAGTGTTAATAGAGAAAGAAAAACAAGTGATATAGTGAGTTAGAGGATATATATATATATATATATATATATATATATATATATATATATATATTGTATATAATATATATATATATATATATATATATATATATATATATATATATATATAATAAATAGATAGATAGATAGATAGATAGATAGATAGATAGATAGAGAGAGAGAGAGAGAGAGAGAGAGAGAGAGAGAGCGAGGGAGAGATAATATATGTTTTGTTATCCTGACCTTATTCGGAGGTGTGTGTAGGAAAATTGAAATTAATCTTGTTCAGTCGATCAATAGTCCGTCAAAAAACGCAAAAAAAAAAAAAAAATTGTGAAATCTAGAGAGAGGGGACATCTGAATATTTCTACGACATTAGTATACTTCGTCTTTAATCATATACTCAAGACATACACATGCCTAATAAATAAACATCTATAAAATATACATATTCCGTCAGTGTATGTATTTATAGCTTTCCATTCCTTTCCCTTTCTCAATAATAGATTTAGCCGGTGTTGGATAAATGAGAACAGGTTCAGCTGCTGTTGTCTCACTGATAAACTTAATTTACCTGTCTGACCTCCTATGTGTGTGTGTGTGTGTGTCTGTGTGTGTGAGAGAGAGAGAGAGCGAGAGAGAGAGAGAGAGAGAGAGAGAGAAAGAGAGAGTGAGAGAGAGAAAGAGTGAGAGAGAGAGAGAGAAAGAGAAAGATAGATAAATAGAAATAGATAGATAGATAGATAGATAGATAGAGAGAGAGCGAGAGAGAAAGAAAGAAAGAGAGAGAGAGAGATAGAGAGAGAGAACACAGACACGTATACATAGAGATTGGTAAAAATCGTCCTATTATCCTCTTAAATTATAAACTACAATAAAGTCTACGGTGCCGTCATGCCGCGTTTCACTTACTCGGCTGAATACGAGAGCGAGTTTGACTGATAAAGTTAATATAGCAATCTGACCTAATTTATTGTCTCTATATCTAAGATACAGCCGTGGTAAGGAGTATTTGAACACCTATTAAAAAAAAAAAAAAAAAAAAAAACAAAAAAAACAGACCCCTTCTATACCGGCGACGTGTTTTTTACTTTTGTTCAGCTACATTTAAACGATTTTGTGAAGCTTGGGAAGGTTATATGGTAGCTAAAAGGACTAATTTAGATAGTCTGCAACCTTTTAAAGAGTAGACGTCCTTCCTAAGCTGTACAAAATCATCTAATAGTTGCCAGAAAAATGCATCACCGGTACAGAAAGGGTTAACTAGTGAATCCCAATGATATAATTTCTCTGGCTCAAGCAATTTATCATAATATTTCGCCAGTGTACCATAACTGCGCTTTCAATGGTTGTTCAGAAATTACTGTCTGCGAGTGTGAAGCGATAGGACCCACCTGTTTCGGCCATTTGTTATACTTGAGTATCTGAAATAGCTTTAATAGTATGACAGTTGATATATGTTCATATATGTCTGTGTGTTAAGTGATGGCTTGCCTATAAGACATGTCTAGCATATGCAGTAAATAGCATATGTGTAGCACATTTTTTGTCTTCATAATTCAATGTTCGCTAAACGTTTAAATTAAAATAACGATGGGGATTTTGGGTATTGGAAAATACGTGTTTAATATTGAATGACAAAGCAAGGACTAAATCTGTGTGTTTATTAAGTTCCTTCCAGTTGATAATAATTGACAATAGCATATTAGATAAATAAATGTTATTATAATCCCACGTAAAATAGACAGAAATGAAAACAAAACAAGAGAACCCGGTACCCTGTGTAAAAATCTATTTTGCTCTGAAATGGGAATCAAGTGATAATTATGCTAAGCCAGGGAGGGTCGGGTCGAGTTATAGTACAGTTAATAGTCAGGGAGGGTACAGCTTTTATGGCATACTCTACAAAATTAAACCCTTCTGTACCGGTGACGTGTTTTTAATTTAATGTTTGCTATATTTAGACGATTTTGTGAAGTTTAAGAGGGATCTGTGATAGTGACAAGTGTTAAGTGGCCACCCCCAAGAAAATACAAAAAAATTTTTTTTTTAGAAAATGGAGGAAAATAAAATAAAAAAATAGGAAAAGTGGGGATTGGGCCTGAGCATATACATAAAATTAGATAGAATAGTTAAATTAAGTGGAACCAACGTTTTAAAATCTCAATACTAGTGGGGCTAAACATTAGGGAGAAGGTGGTCCAGAAAAAAAACAGTCTGTCTCCCCTTAAGTATGCTTGTGACCGTTATAACCCCTTCACCACCATTACGTAGTTTTCATCATATTCTGGTTATCATTTGATAATTTTCTTTAATTTGTAATCTACCTATGCGACTTAAATGGTTAAATGCGATCTCAGTAAACCCTCCTAACCCCTTCTGTACCGTTGATGTACTTTTCATTATATTGTGGCAACTATTAGACGATTGTATACAGCTTAGGAAGGCCGTCTACTCATTAAAAGGTTACAAACTATCTCGGTTAATCCTTTTAGCTACCATATATCCTTCCTAAGCTTCATAACATCGTCTAAATGTATGTAAAATATAATAAAAAGACGTCACTGGTAAAGAAGGGGTTAATACCATGGGTCCTTCTTAAACTGCATAAAATCATATAATTTTAGCCAGAATCAAAGACAAAAAGGCGTCATAGTGCCGAAGGGGTTAAAGATACGGTATTGAGTTGGTATTTTAGCTGACTACTTGCTATAACTGAGCTCTACCTATCATATAGTTAGAACCATAATACACTGCTACAAATAATTGGTATGTAAATGGCAATTAAAGTGCTCATAATAATGTGTGAATTTGTATTTTGTTTTTGTGTGTTCATTGTTTTCCGTTGTGTTTTGTGTTGCCCCTATTCTGGCTCTGTCTTGAGTCCCCCCCCCCCCCTCCCCCCACAACAAAAAAGGAAAAGTTGGGATTGGGTATGAATATATAGATAGATAGATAGATATATAATAATCTAGTCATTTAAAGGTATATTGGTGGTAAAATATACAAGGATAGACAGGCAAAGCAACACCAATAAACACATTGATTTTAGGTACCGATATCATACCTTTTTTAGACCATTGATTTTGCACAGTGCATATTCCAAATTCATATTAAGCTTGAACATGGTCAAATGACTTTTCCACCCGAGAAAATATTGGCACAACCAATAATATAATGCTGGTCTTGACATTCGATATAACACTTGGAATTGGGTTTGAAATTGATTTCCTCGCAACAGAGACAATTATTTTGGTCATGTGCGAGGCTGACCAAATCAAGGTAGAAATAATGGATTCACACACCCACCCCCCCCCCCCCCCCACACACACACACACACACACACACACACGAGAGAGAGAGAGAGAGAGAGAGAGAGAGAGAGAGAGAGAGAGAGAGAGAGAGAGAGAGAGAGAGAGAGAGAGAGAGAGAGAGAGAGAGAGAGAGAGAGAGAGAGAGAGAGAGAGAGAGAAGGAACCGAAGGCCGGGACAATTTTTACTACCGAAAAATTTACAAATTTATCTTGAAAGGGGGTCTATGGGGTGTTTTTCTAAGCTTGATGCAGGTCTAGCGAGGAAACTCAAAAATATATTAATAAATAAATATACACACCAAAAACCAAGCACTACACCCTTAAGAGTTATCTAATGTATATTCTCCTGTATTAATATGAAACAAAAAAATATATAAAACTAGTGACAGGAAAAACATTTTAAAACAATATGATTAACCCCTTCTGTACTGAGACGTCCTATATATATATTTTCTAGTTATATTCAGACGATTCTTTGCAGTTTAAGAAGGATCTGTGATAGTAAAAAGGGTTTAGTGAGATAGTTAAAAGCCTGTTGATTGCTGGAGGCCATTAATATAAACTGCAAAAAATCGTCTAATAGTAGCAAAAATGAAGTTAAAAAGACGTAGCCGGTACGGAACGGGTTAATAAAACACTCAGCCCAACCAAATGAAATAGATACCATAAAGGGAATCTAAAAAAGTTTTGCGTATATTTTCCTAATTTTTCAGCTGACAAAATGTTGGAAGCTATTCAGTAGACGGGCGTACACAGAAATGCTTTTTAGACCACTTCAGCTCTAACTAGGGAATTAATTTGTTCCATTAGGGCGAACTGTGAGCATCAGTCAGTATTTTCCTCATTCAAAACCGTATATATATTTTTTCACCAATCTCCTGACACTGCAAATAGTATCCGTAAAATTAACTGTAAATTATGCCATTCAAAAACTGTACACTGCAAATAGGAACACTTAATTGACCACTTACGAGTTTTAGACAATAAGGAAGTTGGAGCTGTAAACATCGATATTCAGCAAAATTACCAGCTAAAATACGGTTGCAGTGCATAAATAAACCCATGAAAATATATAAATCATACTTTCTATCGATCAGCAAAAAAAACATTAGATCCCCCTTGTACATTAATTTGTACATTTTTCGGTAGAAAAAGGCCGGTTCTTCCAAAATTACAGGCTCACTATCGTTCGCCAGGAAAAAATCGACCTTAAAAATAAGGTATTTAATTCGTAACTTGTGTTGCTTTTTATTTTGTTTGTTTTATTTTATTTTTTTAACCGTGCTCGCATGAGAACACCTTTTTTCTGGGGGCCCCATAACGAAACTTGTATTATACATGATGCTATTTTAAGCTCACATAAAAAGTAAGTTCTAAAGTTAGCCTGCCTCTTTCGCACCTCCTAGTACTGACACGTGTAGACAGGCTTACAGACAGACATACATACAGACATACAGACAGACAGACACACACAATGAGTACCCATAAACTCAATCCTAACCAAGTCCACACGTCAACCCAGTATACACAAATATATATATATATATATATATATATATATATATATATATATATTGTATGTATGTATATATGTATGGATATATAAAATAACTGGATCTAGAAGTAATAACAGTTACATTTATAAACAAAAAAACATGTTAATATATGTAATTATACAGTATATAT
This sequence comes from Paralithodes platypus, assembly GCA_032716605.1. Taxonomy (NCBI): domain Eukaryota; kingdom Metazoa; phylum Arthropoda; class Malacostraca; order Decapoda; family Lithodidae; genus Paralithodes; species Paralithodes platypus. Next base: position 3,601,795 of record CM064569.1, read on the forward strand.
GCAGTCTGTCACACATATACAAATTTGTATATTAATTAAACCATTCCTTTCCACAATTACTAAAGTGGACTGTAATTGTTATATGGTTATCCCGGACTGACCGTTTCACCGCGCCGTGTTATGCAAATTCCTAATGTATTTTTTCATTAAATCGCCAGAGCCCAGCCGCCGCTAATAGTGTGGCCATTCCGATATATTAGTGACTTATTTAAGAGGGGATGGGCCGGTTTTCTAGACCACTTTCTCCCTCATGTTTATCCCCATTAGTTTTCAGATGTTAAGATGTTTGCCCCATTAATTAGTCGATTTTAAGACCTTTCACCCCTTTTCTTCGTCAATATTTAGACCTTTCGTGCTATTTAGGTGTTGATGTTTTCCCTGGCGAACAATAGTGAGTCTATAATGTTGGAAGAACCGGCCATCGGCCGGGAAATTTGTCTACCGAAACATTTACAAATTAATCAAGAAGGGGATCTAATGGATGTTTTTTTTTAAATTAGATGGAGGTCTAGGGGGACAGCTAGAAAACTAATGAATACATGCAAAATTAGCCCAAAAAGTGAACCAATACACAAATAAACACTTACACATTCACACATAAGCGCACCCACCCACACACACACACACACACAAACTAAAATTATACTCTATACCATTGAAGGAAACTCTAAATTGTTAAAAAGTCAGGTTATATTCACTCAATGTCAGCTCTTTTTTTTCCCCTCCCAACTCTTTGTATTTTTCCCAACATTTTAGAGTTTCAGTTTACCATGAAGTGTGTTTAGTTGCATTCTGTCACTTTTTGTTTTTTTTAACAATTTGACTTAGTTTAGAAGATATCTGTTGAAGTGTAAGAGATAATTGAGATAGATAGATAGGTAGATATAGAGATAGATAGACATAAATAGGTGTTTAGATAGATACATAGATAAATACATGAATAGATTGGTAGGTATAAGATATAGATAGATAGATAGATATATAGATAGCAAGATAGATAGATATAGATAAATAGATACGGGGGTGAAAAGCAGTAAGATCCCTTCACATACAGTAAAAGTAACACAATTGCCGACTTGCAAGTTTCGTTCTATAAGGAAGTTGGAGCTGTAGACATCGATATTTAGCAGAATTACCAGCTAAAATACGGTCGTAGTAAATTTCCAACTACATAAAACCCAATTCAACATACTTTTTATCCATCAAAAACCTACATTATTATTGTATTTCTGTTTAATATAGATGTTCACGGCTCCAACTTCCTTACAACCTGAAACTCGCAAGTGGTCAATTAACCAAAACCAGAAGCATTGATCAGTGAAATGAACAATAATAGACATAAAGTAAAAAGCATCGTTCGCTATCAAACGTTTATTGCTGGCACTATTATCGGGAATATGAGAGCTATGTCAGAACTCTAGGATGCATAATTAATGAAGGGATGTTGGGTAAGTGGGTTATTGTTATTGTTATTATTATTATTATTATTATTATTATTGTTATTATTATTTATATTATTATTTTTAGTATTAGTATTATTTTTATTATTATTATTAGTCCCAAGGGTTTGGTGTCTAAGTGCCACAGACAGGCAAACAAGCATACTTAACAACTATATATATATATATATATATATATATATATATATATATATATATACTGTATATATATCTTGATTATACAAGCTTCGTTAAAATGTTACAATTGTAATACATACGAGTCAATACTATTTTTGATCATTTGTTAATTTAACCGTCTACACAGGGTATTCGTATTGCTTGGTTCAGGGCCCCACATAAAAAGTCAGAGTTGTGTTATTCGCTCCGACTGTTTCGTTGATTGGGTGTATTGTATGTACTCACTCTCACTCTCACACGAATTCTCTCACTCTTTCACTCTCGCACACACACTCACACATTCTCGCTCTCTCTATCAGCTGTTAACACATCCATCACACACTCACTCACTCACTCTCACTCTCTCTCTCCACACATCCAGCAAACACACCACACACTCCACCTGCTCTCACTCTCCACACATCAATCACACACACTCACTCACTCTCTCTCTCCACACATCCATCACACTCACCTCACGTTCTCTATATATATCCCCCTCCAACTTGTGTATCTATACATTCACTGGCGCTATACTGTAGTTCATACGTGATCTGAACGGGTTATATGAACTGGCATATTCCGCTTTTTGACACGGCGGAGTGATGGTGGGTGGGGAGGGAGGGAGGGAGGGACATAGTGAGGGAGGGAGGCAGGGAGGGAGGGAGGGAGGGAGGAAGGGAGGGAGGTAGGTAGGGAGGGAGGGAGGGAAGGGAGGGAGAGAGAGAGGTAGGGAGGGAGGGAGGAGGAGGAAGGAAGGGAGGGAGGGAGGAAGGGAGGGAGGGAAGGAGGGAAAAAGGTAGGTAGGGAGGAAGGGAGGTAGGTAGGGAGGGAGGAAGGGAGGGAGGAAGGGAGGGAGGGAGGGAGGGAGGGAGGAAGGGAGGGAGGGAGGGAGGGAGGGAGGGGAGAATATATGGCATTAAAGGAGGATCGGCGTATTTTTTACTTATTTATTTATTTTTCAATTAATATTTGTTTTTAGTTTCCTCCCTAGATCTCCATCAAGTTGAATACACGGTATCGTGACCGATGGCGGGCTTTTTGGAACCTTACACCTGTTTCGCTCCATTAGTCTGAGGATCTTAAGATGTTTCACCCCATTAGTTTAGCGATAATACGCTTCACCCCATTTAGGTGCCAATATATTTCTAAGCGAACGATGGCGAGCCTGTAACTTAACAGGCCGAGACATTTGGCTATCGAGAAGTGTACACATTTAACTTGAATGGGGCGTGGGTGTGTATTTGAAGGAAGTCTGGGAAAGTGTATTTGTTATCCTAAGGGACAAACTATAATATTTTGCTCGAAAGAACCCTCAATAACAAATAAAGATATACATAAAAAACACAAACAAAAATAACAAATAAAGAGGGTAATTGTGGATATATAACCACTACTAATCAATACATAGGGATCTTATCAATTCAAACATACGCAACACGGCTGAGCCTCCAGCTACAAATATGATTACATAATCATAGTCAGGTTCTGTCTAGACGGAGCAATGGCCTCAACTTCCATACTATGTTAGGGGTTGGATGTATTGTGTACGTTAATATGGAGTTAGTCAGTATGCGAGGGAAAGAGACATTTGCATCAAGTAATGTCGGGGAAAACATAGCTATAACTTTTATTGTACACACACACACACACACTCTCTCTCTGACACACACACACACACACACGCACGCACACGCACACACACACACACACACACACACGTAAGCGATGGTGTGTGTATCGGTGCAAAGGGGGATTGTGTATGGTTACGAGTACATCGTGTGCATATTAATCCTGTACATAAAACTATCCAGATGAAACCTAACCTACGTAACTTAACATAGTCTAGGTCACTTAACATAAACTAATATAAAACACTTTGTTTCTAAGTAAATGAAATAATGTACGTACACCTAAAATGTCGGCTTAATTCAATTGTACACATAAACCTAAAAATATTATGAAATGTTTACTCATGAACCAACCAATGCTTGTGCGCGCACCCACCCACACACACACACAAAAAGAAAAAAAGAAAGAAAAGAAGGTCCCACCCCTTTCCCATTCTTAAGTAAGCCATTTTAGATTTACAGAAGAGAGACTATTACTTGCATTACTGCATGTCCACAAACATTTCAGTAATGTAAGCATGTTTCCTTCTATTTTTTTCTTCCACACACACACACTCTTACACTCCCACACACATGTATTATTTTCATACATGAATGGGGAAAGAGATAATAAATCCGAGTAAAATAAACACACTCCCCGCTCCCAATGGCCTTCTCCATTCATAGGAAATTTATAACAATTGGAATGTTGTGTATTAAAGATTTGTGGCAGATTCTTTAGAGAGAGCTGGCTGGGGCTTTGAATGAATTTTGGAAAGCAAATCCCCACATTCAGAAGATATATTGTGATTTTATATACATAAATAAAAGGTATAGTGCCATGGAGAAACGTAAAGGAAGTGGCCGAATTGTTGTTTACCCCTTGAGGATTCTGATGCGATTTGATTGTTTATTTTTTGTATTGTCTTGATAGCGTAATGCGTAAGTGCGCTGAATTTCGGTGTGAGTATCCTAGGTTCGAGTCCTTGGAGTGCCACATATGTTTGTTGATTTCATTAATTGAGTTTAGAGATAAAGTTGGTTAGTGAAAAAATGTAATTGCCTAAATTTAAAACAGGTACCACACATTCAATAGTTACCTCCGTAGAATTGGAAGAATATTTAACTACTAGCAATTAGGATACATCATGAATGGGATATCTTGCAATAATAAACAAACAAAAAACATACGAGGTGATTATCATTATTTGTGTTATGTCATGACCACATAGAATCTCGCGCAGCATGATGTGGTTGTAATCATATAGAACAATTCTGACACCGATGTAATAGAAATTAATCAATAAATACATAGACCAAAAAATAAACTCTACTCCCTTAAAAATGCGTGTAATTATATAGCTAAAATTTAATAACTAAATGTATCGCTGTAACAACATTTCTGCTGGCGACTCTACCTGTATCATGTTTACCTACAATTATATTTTTTCACCAACCAACTTCACTTCTAAACTCAATTAATGAAATCAACAAATACATGTGGCACTCCAAGGACTCGAACCTAGGACACTACACCGAAATTCAGCGCACTATAATCCCAGATAATTGAAAAATATAAATATGTTCACAGTGGCTGATGAAAAACAACAACAACAAATGTTTAATATGAAACAATAAGAAAGGGCAAGATAGTAGCATAGGAAAAAAAAAAAAAAAAAAACGTCATTTGGGGCCAACTAGAGATCTTGTAATAAGGGAGAGTGGACATATTGTTGCTTCGGACTCCATTTTGGTACCCTAATGATCAAAGAAATAGGCGATATATTATTTTTGATCACGAAGAACTTAGACCCAAAGACAAAACTATATATCCTGTACCAATATTGCCAAATGTTTGCTATAGATATGGACGTATATAAGTGTAAAGAGAGGCTAATGACCCCAGTGTTACCAATATGGCGGAGACTGGCCGATCTCTGTGTCTTTAAGGTCTCTAGGGCCAGGGAGGCTCGTGCAAGAAACACATTACATTTTCTTTCCCCGAGTCCCCCAATATTACCACCTTGAATTTGGGGGACTGACTTTATTGTTGTTATTATTATTATTATTATTATTATTATTATTATTATTATTATTATAATTATCATAGGAAGAACCGGCCTTTGACCGGTATTTTCTTAAGCTTGATGTAGGTCTAGGGAAGACACTTATATAGTGATAAATAAATAAACGAATATATAAATGAATCGATACATACAAATCTCCCCTTAAATTAGGCCTAGACTGAGTAACCGAATTGTGCGCCACTCTTTACTACTACTACTACTGCTACTACTAGTGCTGCTACTACTACTACTACTACTACTACTACTACTACTACTACTACTACTACTGACACTACTAATAATAAGGGCATTAATTATATACGAAGTCGTGATTCAAGGACTCTATAATTATATTCTCAATCCCACTTCTCTGGCTTCCACGAACATTAGTTAAAACTTTGGTGCTAAAGTTTACGAGTCTAAAAATCTGCATAATACAATTTGGAGACACTGAACATTGAAGGGTTCTTAGGAAGGGCCAGGTTCTTTAGATTGATCAATTTATTTTGGATATCCTTGATGAGTGCCATATACTGTACAATATATATATATATATATATATATATATATATATATATACTGTATGTGTGTGTGTGTGTGTGTGTTTGTGTGTGCGAGAGATTTACTTGACCCCATCCTAAATAGTAAACTATTACCATGTATTTATAGCTTCATATTGTTTGCGTTAATTAATTGATGAAGTAAATATTTAGCGAGGGTAAAATAAATCGAGTAAAGTAACATTAAGTCATCTGCATATATATTATATAATATTTGAATTTCGTCGATAATTATACATTTGCATAGGCCAACACAACTTTAGCTAAACATTATTAAAAAGTATTGAAATGGCTAATAACTATTGATATATTCATATTAATAATTCATGAGATCAAAAGGTGACGCCCAAGACTTTTCAAGTTTATGCTAATTCAAATCTTATTAGAGAAGATATCTCAAGTTTTCGTAACCCTTTCAGCTCGATAGCGGTTTTTTTTTATGCTGGCTAAAACTAGACAATTTCATGCAATTCTAGAAGAACATCAAGACCACCCTCGTGATAAATTTGTACATTTTTCGGTAGAATAATGACACGGCCGAAGGCCGTTTCCTAAATGACACGAAAAGTCTTTAAATTGACATAAATGGGGCGAAAGGTCTAAAAATCGCGAAACCAACAGGACAAACGCATTAATTTTTCGAAACTAATGGGGCTAAACATGAAGGAGATGGGGTCCAGATTGGGTAACCAACCTCTTCGCCACATTGTACTATATCTTTTGCCCTTTGTCTCCCTCATCCACATAAAATGAAAAAAAGACACTTCAGCCTCCCCTACTCTCATACCTTCCTCCTAACAACACTCTTAGCAGCAAAGGCAACACTCGCTCCCTCCCAGTCTATATTTCTGGAGGCCAGTCCATCAAGATCATTCGCTTATTTTACGATAGCCAGCCCCAATTTACTGCTTCCTTTATTAATATTATCAGATCATTTGTCTTACGTACAATCGGGGGTATTAAGTGTTGTCATAGATTCCAGAGGTTTTCGCTCTAAAAGTGTTATTGGTATCTTTATAGTTACTGAGAAAAGTGCTTATCCCTCAGAGTATTAGTCAGTGTCCTAAACTTTGGGAAATATCTGACAACACTTATCAACCTCGACCGTACAGTCACTAGCATAAATACTGCGACACCAACCATATAATTTTCGCCCCTTCGTCTCCAAAGGTATTGCTAAACGTTATATTCAAACTCGCAAAGATTTATAAATTGCATTCTAGCTACCTTCAAACGATTTTATTCAGCTTAGTATAAACTTAGTATTAGACTTGATGAAGGAGTTGACGTTATCTAGTTGATATCGCAGTATTTATGCTCGTGACTGTACCTCCAAGCTCGAAGGTCGTGTCCTGACTTTACCAATTATATTCTAATTTATTTTTTTGGAATACTAGAAATAACATAATAAGGCTTAGTAAACCTTAAACGTAAACTATTTGTGCATGCTTGTCAATTGGGTTTTTTTTCTAGTAGGGAGATGACCACAAATCATTATATAAAGAGTGCTATTGAATACAAGTCCCTCATGTTTAGCTCCATTAATTTTGAGATTTTAAGATGATTTCCTCATTAGATTGGCAATTTTAAGACCTTTTGCCTTATTTCTGTGTCAGTGTTAAGACCTTTCGTGCCATTTAGGTGTTGATTTGTTCCTGGCCGGCGATAGCGAGCCTGCAATTTTAAGAGGATATGTATCTAATTCATCATGTGTATACAGTATGTACATACACTGTACATTTAGTAAATGTGTATAATACTGTATATATATATATATATATATATATATATATATATATATATATATATATATATATTATTGTATTTGGTGGGTCGGAGGGGGATGTAAGTGCCTGGAGAAGTCGATCACAGGGGGGTAAATGGACACATAAATCTGAAGAATCCCAGAAACTGTTTATATATATATATATATATATATATATATATATATATGCTGTGTATCTCTCTCTCTCTCTGCCAGTGACCTGCAGTGTTCCATTTCCTTTGTCTTGGTAAAACACACACACACACTCAAACATTTCGTCAGCCATAATAGTATCGACGTTTCTAAGAGGATAAATCTCCCTCTCTCTCTCTCTCGCTCTCGCTACTGTAAATCATTTATGTCGATAATTATTATAATGTAGACTTTGGCCTGCTGAGGCTGAGACTGAATACAATGGTCTACTGATAACCAGAATAAATTGAAACCCCACATCCCAAAGAATAAGATGACCCCTCTTCCTACAGGCTCTCCACTCCTTATAACTCCTTGTAAGTTTCTCATGTTGCCCCTTAGTCATGCAAACCAACCCAAACTTCCTGGCATTGTCCGAGGCTGGTGACAAGAATACAGTATTTGGGAAGAAAGGGGGGATGGGGAACAGGATGGATAGATAGATATGTAGGTAGATAGATAGATGGAATGAGAGAGAATAACAACACGAATGAAGAAAAAAGGAAACAAGATTGTACGATTAACTTCTTGAGTTAGTAGTGTCTCTCTACCAAAATAACTTCTATAACCATCATCAATACCACCACCACCACCACTACTACCACCACCAACACAACCACAACCACCACTACTACCACCAGCACCACCACAACCACTACCAATACCACAACCACCACCACTACTACCACCACCACCATCAAAACCACCACTGCCATCACTACCACCACCATAACAGTGAAGGTGGTCCAACCATTTACCGTCATTGTCCCGGTAATATAAATAGGCTCTGTTTCCTCGTACTAATTGTGAGGCCCTCAGTCACCCTTAATGTCCCCCCCCCCCCACCACCACCACCACCAACATCATCACCACCACCACCACCACCACCACCACCATCACCACCACCTCCTCCACCCTTTGTTAGGCAAGTAAATAGTAAACTGAAGGGACGAGCTTATACAACTATATATATATATATATATATATATATAATATATATATATATATATATATATATATATATATGTATATATATATATATGTATGTATATATATATATATATATATATATATATATATATATATATATATATATATATATTATATATATATATATATATATATATATATATATATATATATATATATATATATATATATATATATATATATATATACAGTATATATATATATAAATGATGAAATATATACAGCCATCCCCCTATAACTATTAACCCTCTCACGTTCTTGACGCAATTTTGAGCCTATTAGGGATACTTTAAAGCCTTTGTTACCATCAGGGGTATTTAGAAACCTTTAGTTAGTTACTTCAACCTCTGCAATTGTCTTTGAGTTAGCTGTGGGCAGAAAACTAATTTTGGAGAGGTAATTATAAGAGTGAGAGAACTCTATTTAATATTGCTAATCTGGCAACCTCTGCGTCATATGGTCGTGAGAGGGTTAAGGGAAGGGTAATATTTTTGTGCCCTCTCCCTCACTGACTTGGCTCCCTGCTTCATAATATCATCTGAAGGTAAGGAAAATAATGTCTCCCCTTTCTCAGTTTGCTTTAATGCTCTCTTTCGCTCTCTCTCTGTCTCTGTATCTGTCTCTCTGTCTGTCTCTTGCTCTCTGTATCTTTCTTTCTCTCTCTCTCTCTCACACACACACACACATGCACTCACCCACTCACTCACACACACATACACACACTTTCTCTCTCTCAACCCTCCCCTCCTGTATTTAATATTTTCTCATTAATATACCGTTCTGGTGTTTTGCTTTCTCCTCCTCCTTCTCCTCCTCCTTCTCCTCCTCCTCCTCCTCCTCCCCCTCTTGGTCCAACATGCAATTACAGTTTGGCATTACACGATATTAAAATGACGGATGGAAGGAAAGATATAATTTATAGTAATGAGAAAATCTATTAATTGAGAACAAGGCGAAGAGAAGGAAAATGATTGATTAATTAATTGACAGAATAATTTAAGGGGAGGCTGGCCGTTTGTTTGGTCTATTAATTAATTTATTCATATATATTTTGTAGTTTCCTCCCTAGACCTCCATCAAGCTTATACATTTGTAAATTTTTCGGTAGAAAAATTTCCCGGCCGAAGGCCGTTCTCTCCTAAAATTGCAGGCTCGCAATCGCTTGCCAGGAAATAATCGACACCTAAATGGCACGAAAGATCTTAAAATTGACAACGAAATTGGGCGAAAGTTGTTAAAATCGCCAAACTAATGGACCGAACGTCTCATAATCTCAAAACTAGTGGGGCTAAACATTAGGGAGAAGGGGGTCCATAAAAACGGTCTGCCTCCCCATAAATTATACAAAGAAATACACACTGTTAGAATTAGCTTACAATACCAGACGCGCTTGGGTATTGTTCGGGCTCAGAGGATAGTCATTTGATTAACTATATTGCAGATGTGGAGTTGATTGAGCAGGAAGGGAGAGAGAGAGGGAGACCGATATATATATATATATATATATATATATATATATAGAGAGAGAGAGAGAGAGAGAGAGAGAGAGAGAGAGAGAGAAAAGGCTCTGCTTACAAGAAACATTAACTGACATGCAAACTAAACTTTTTTTTTTTTTTTTTTTTTTTAGGAAAAAATAAATAGATTGCAGTATTGTGTAACTTGGCTAAGGTAGGACCATATTGCAACCCTTCTCCATTAGGAAGCTCTTACGTGATCAAATACGGAAATGTCTCTCTCTCTCTCTCTCTCTCTCTCTGTGTGTAGTAAAATTTAATGGTATATTGTATGTGTAGACTGTATATTCTCACACTATGCCTTACTTACGAACGTACACTATAAACCGTGTAGACTCATACTTTAACTTACACACACAGACACACTCACAAACACACACACACCATTATTATTATTATTATTATTATTATGTGAAGCTTATTGAGCAGCCTGTTAGTTAGGGCTAGTATAGTTTTAATCAGCTTTCAGGGGCTTATAACTTTACATGTATGTTACCCAAACTCCTGCGAGGCCCGGTTTGGAAGGTGGTATTCGGTGTTATGTTACAGGTAGATGGAGAGATAGAGAGATATAGAGTAATTAGAGAGATATAGAGTAATTAGTGGACGTAAAATGGGTTAGTGTGCTGCAGGGTTGCAAAGAAGTTAGGGTCCAAAACAAATGATATAGATAGGTAGATGGATATAGGTAAATAGAGAGAGAGAGAGTGAGAGTGAGAGTGGAAGAGTATGCTGCAGAGTTGCAAAGAAGTTAGGGTCCAAAACAAATGATATAGATAGGTAGATGGATATAGGTAAATAGAGAGAGAGAGAGTGAGAGTGGAAGAGTAAGAGTTGATGTGAGCGCCAACTCGCAGCTAAGTTCACGCTAGTTCATAATTACATCCGTAGAACTCGACATTTCTGCTTCCTTACCCTCACTTGCCTATTAGTGCTGTACAGTACAAGATTGTGTAATGTTACCCAGAAGCCAAGTGCATTAAGGGGAGATATCCACTTGAGGGATTTTTTTTATTTACCCCTTTCTTCCTCATGTTTAGCCCCATTGCTTTTTATATTTTAATACGTTCGCCCCATTAGTTTGACGATTTTAAGAACTTTCGCCCCATTTATGTCACTTTTAAGACCTTTCGTGCCATATACGTGTCGATTTTTTCCTGGCGAGCGATAGCGAACCTGTAATTTAAGAGGAAGCAGCCTTCGGTCGGGACATTTTTCTACCGAAAAATGTACAAATTTATCTTGAAAGGGGGTCAAGGGGGTGTAATTTCAAGCTTGATGGAAATCTAGGAAACACACTAAAAACCTCCCCTTAATAGCACATTAACATTACTCCCATTCATAAGAAATCAGATTTTGTTCGTGCTAAATATCAATGTCTAAAAATTGAACTTTCTCGTAAATTGCAATTATCAGAGCACCGTCCAAGTAGGCCAATCAATTACACCTACTTTCGAACTCCCTTTGATTGAGAGGATTTCATGGGGGAAGCTTGTTTGCCCGTCTGTCTGTCGGTCTGTCTGTTTGTCTACCTGCCTGTCTGTCTGTCTGTCTGTTTCTTCTCCTCTCCTCTCCTCTCCTCTCCTCTCTTCTCCTCTCTTCTCCTCTCTTCTCCTTTCCTCTCCTCTCCTCCGTATACACTCCCTCTTTCTCTCTCTCTGTCTTCACAAATTTACTCCTCAAGATTAATAGATACCGCAAGTGTAAAAGCTAAATAATGTAGTAGATACATTGTACTGAGCCATATTACCTGCACATCCATATGAATCTGTATCGAACCCAAGCGAGACAGTCCAATGTTCTGTTATATCCCAGAAGCTTCACAACTTGGCTTTAAAGATTCACAAATGGGTGTACGAACATTATATAGCCCATAACTGTACAGTATATCTAATTTTGCATCCAACCAAAACTCAAAATTTCTCCAAACAAATATATTCCCACAACAGCATAGATACCGGTACCACTAACACTTTTCTCAAAAAAAGTCTTTCAATATACTATATATACTGTACACTAACAAATTGATGGTGGTACTTGGAATGGTATCGTGGGGGCTATTAGCATATATATGAGAAGTTTGTCAGACTCCTGCCACCATGCCCATATTGGTTGTCACGGTGTCGCCATCTTGTAACCCTAGAGTATATTTATCATAATTAGGTCAGACAGGATCCCCCGATACCTTTTTACCTCAAAAGCCTGTAAATGTATATACGTATTTCTTGGCTAACTTCCCATACATGTGTGCGTGTTCGACGGTGTGTGCATGTGTGTGCGTATAAAACACGTATAAAACACACACACAGACACACACACAACGTTGTAAAACAGGACTGATGAGAAGAAGACAGTGAATGCAGTTCATCAAAACTTCCATCACAGAGACAGGTGGGGGGGGGGGCTCTCTCTCTCTCTCTCTCTCTCTCTCTAGCTCCCTCTCCCTCTCCCTCTCCCTCTCTCTCTCTCTCTCTCTCTCTCTCTCTCTCTCTCTTACTCTATCTCATCAACACTTCTATCACAGAGACATAAGAGAGGGGGTTGGGAGGGTCTCTCTCACTCACTCTCTCTCTCTATCTTTATATTTCTTTCTCTCTCTCTCTCTGGAACACGTTGAACGAATCTGTTAGACACTCCGAATCTTTATTTGCATTTAAAACTAAAATCAAACAAAGCTTCCTTAATCAATACTAGTACTTAATTACAGTCTCTGAAAGCAAAAGTGTTCTTTATATGTATACTTACCTTATCTTTAATATATTTTGGCATACTGAGTAGGTCACATAATTATCAATTGTATAATTTAGTAAGAACCACTACACATTATTATAGCTTGAATATTGTTTATTACATCTAATAATTGTACAGCAACTATGTGCTGTTTAGCTTCATATATTTTATTATGCCTATACCGTATAGCTAGCTAACATGAACTACTTCTTAGCTAGCTGCACTTGCCACATTAATTACTATATGTATCATCATTCTTATTGGATATGTACCTTTTGGAAATAAAAAAAATA
>CM064569.1:3617633-3625133 GCA_032716605.1 Paralithodes platypus
GTTATTGTATACGCGTGTGAGAGTGTACATGCGTGAGAATGTACATGTTTGACTGTGTGAGTGTGTGCGTGTATGAGTGTGTACATGTGTGAGAGTGTACATATGCATCTGTCTATATGCATAAGTGTGCATACGTGTGTGTGTGAGTGTAAATGATCAGTGTGTGAGTGTGTGTAACCACGAAAGTCAGCAGTACATATAAAGTGTGTGACAATCTAGGATAATTATAATGAACTAAACGTCATCCCCTCATGCACAAAGTAGTTGAAGCGACTGACTTTGTTTTGTACTTAATTACCGTGATGGGGGACTATGTTAAGGGGGAGGTAGTCGCTTTTTATGGACCCCCTCCTCCCTCATGTTTAGACCCATCAGTTTTGCAATTTTTAGACGTTCGTTCACTAGTTTGGCGATTTTAAGACCTTCACCTAATTTCTTTGTCAATATTAAGATCTTTCGTGCCCTTTAGATGTCGACCTTTTCCTGGCGAGCGAAAGCGAATAAAGTGGCCTTGGACCGGGAATTTTTTCTACCTAAAAATGTACAAATTTATCTTGAAATGGGGTCTAGGGGGTGTTTTTTAAAGCTTGATAGAGGTATATCGATGAAACTCAGAAATATATAAATAAATAAATATACACATCAAATAACAGGCACTATAATATACCCCTTAATTAGCGTTATGGGGGACTGTGTTAATTACATTGGTGGGTAATTGGGCTAATAAAACAGCTACCTTCAACACACCAAATATACGAGTGTGTGTGTGTGTTTGAGGATGAAAGAGAGAGAGAGAGAGAGAGAGAGACAAAGTTAACCAAAATTATTGTCCAGTACTGTACCTATATATATATATAACTGAGGACATTATATACAAAATATATATATGAGCACATATTTTTTTTTTCTATGTGAATGAGGGAGACAAAAGGCATAACTGCCTGCAGCGAGTGCCTCCCCCCAGATTTCAAAGAGTGACAGGGCCGAAATCAAGGGAAGTTCGAGCTAAAATGCCTGGACACACGGAGTTTGAAGCAATTTAAGTCATAGGAAAAGGGAAAGACTGATTCTGGGAGAGAGTTCCAGAGCTCAGCCCAGCCCAGCCACCTTAAAATATTCCCGTAATGTCAGATAAATGGGGCGAAAGTTCTTAAATTCGCCAAACTAACGAGGCGAACCTCTTAAAAAAGTCAAAACTAATGGAGCTAAACATGAGGGAGAAGGAGGAACATAAAAAGCACACCCTTACGTGAAAATATCCCCATAATATAATCCACTCAGTTTCCAAACAATTATTTTTTCTTTTCTTTCCGGCATATTTGAATAAACCTTTCTCTCCGTTATTGCTCATAAATTTGGGCCCGAACTCTCAGAATACACTTTGGCTTATATATATCGATATAGCCTAATGCATGAAAGTGTTGTGGGGTATATACTGTATATATATATATATATGGTATATATATATTTTTTTTTTTTTTTTTTTTTTTTTTTTCGTCTTAATTATTGGAAACCCCTAAATATTTAACCTCTTTAATAAACGACAACTTTTAGAGTATAAATACCATTTCACTATCCAATACAAACATTTAATTTCGTTGGATTACTGCATAGGCTCATAAGTACCACTACTCCACACACGAATGAATTACACAACTAAATGCAATCCAGACTACTTCTATAAACTTCCACTTATATCCTATGCACAACATCATAAACTATTACAATTACCCCCAATCCAGATTCTACTACTTTCCATACTCAAAACTCCATAACTTTCAATTTAACAACTTCATGATTTAGCCAATTCCACTTATTTCCATCACTTCATATAACCTTTAACGCCATGCTTATAAAACTTCCAAACTTCAATCAATGCATTACTCATTTCTCCACATACATTAATTCCACATATCGTACCCCACACTGCCAACTCCACACACATACTACCCATTCCACACACACACACACACACTAACAACTCCACACACACACACATTACCATCTCCACACATACACTACGAACTCCACACACACACACACTACCAATTACACACACACTTCTACCTACTCCACACACATACTACAAACTCCCCCACACTACCAACTCCACACATACAATACCAATACCACATTCTACCAACTCCACATTACTAGCCCACCCGTAGCTTCCAAGTAACTGGTATTGACTTTCCATTACGTATAATGAACTTGGCCTTGATTACCTGCGTGTATTTTGGTACCCCACCCCAATTAATGTTTTCTCCCATTTTCTTGTTTTCTCGTTTTCTGTGCGGGTTTATCGGTTTTCATATTTCAGCGGGGACTTATGATTTTGGTGATTTACTATTCTCTCTCGTTCTCGCTCGCTCGCTCGCTCTCTCTCTCTCTCTCGCTCGCTCGCTTTCGTTCGCTCTCGCTCTGGCTCTCTCTCATGCATACACACATACCTTAAACCTGGTGATGATAATGAAGAGTCGGATATATATATATATATATATATATATATATATATATATATATATATATACTGTATATGGCGTTCATAGAAAAATATGGTAGCCCTCTAACTACAGGATAGCTATTTTAACCTCCCCCGTCATAGCCCTATCTTCCTCCACCCTTCCTCCCTCCTCTCTCCTCCACGGACATTAGTTCCAGGGCAGTAATTCCTTTTCCAATGTTCCCTTACCCACTCTAAACCACTGTTTGGACACTTGATCCTCAGTGTTTTGGAGGACAAGCAACCTAGAAGGGTCACTATATCTGTTGTTGCTTGATTTCCTTTGTACTCCTTTGTACTCCACCTCTCCCAACCCTTCCTTCATCTCTCCCCACCTTTCCTCTTTCCTCATTTCCCCAACCCACCTAATCCCCTTCTGCTCTCCACCCCTCCCACCTTTCCTTCATCTCTTTCTCCTTCACCCTCCCTCCTTCCTTCTCTCCTCCACTCCTCCCCCACCCTCCCTCCCCAACCTTTCTCTCTCCTCCACCCCTCCCAATCCTTCCTCCCTCCCTTGCTATTGCACCCCTCCCCACCTTTAACCTTTCCTCCCACCCACCTCAACCAACCCTCCATCCCCCTCTCCCCTCCACCCCTCCCCCTCCCCCCTCTCTCCCCAACGCTATTAGTACCCATACTAACACATACATTGACATTACATACACAAGGGACTGGGGATCTCGAAAAGGGGCTCCAGTCCTGATGCTATTATTGACTTACAGAGTGCTGGCTTAGTAATCCAGAAGGTTTGATAGCCCCTTAAGTCCCATTTTAATTAACTAGTTATATATACAGTACAGCATTACATTTGATAACACTCACCATTTCGCAGATTCCGGGAAGTCCGAAAGAGACGTCTTGATGTCGGATCTGCGGAAAATATGCAAACTACGTGAATATTATATATTTACGTGTTAATCTTAATTTAATAGTTAAGAAAAATACACAATTGAATAGGAAATATATAGTTAACAATTGCAACATTTCACTTAACCCTCGTAGTATTCGTGGGCGCACTTCTTTACTTTATGCTAATTGATATGCAGTTTATCCCTTTCATTAGTAGAGAGCCTTCCATTGCTGAGAACAATCGCTTAATGTTAGCACAAATAATATGAAAAAAGACTTCCCATTTCCAACTGATATATATATAGTATATATATATATATATATATATCAGTGTTACTTACCATGTAGAGTTATTAGGTGAAGATGATATATCAGGGATTATGGATTGGATCACTTAGGGAAGGGAAAGGTGGAGGGGGAGGAGGTGAAGAGAACCCCCTTATCCCTTCATAGATTTACCCGAGGGATCTGTAGAGAGTAGCACACGGTCGCTATGTAAGGCATGATTCTACTGGAAGCTGTAGTCTATTCGCTGTAAGTAGGCGAGAAATGATTACCTCTATCCTCTGTAACTCAAGAAGGGTTAGAGCAAATTGGCTGTGAATGTCAACATCTATTCCTTGACTGACTCTTCCCAAATGGTATTAATATTAGCTCGATTACTATAGTCGTTTTTTAGTTACTGAGTTCAGAGGTCACGATTTCTCGCCTACTTACAGTGAATAAACTATAGTAGACGGTTTTTTTCAGCTTAATATGGACCTCCAGCAATTAACAGGCTTCGAACAATCTCATTTAACCCTTTTGACTACCACAGATCCTTTTTAGATTGCACAAAATCGTCTAAATATAGCTAGAATAATTTATATAGACGTCGCTGGTACAAAATAGGTTAATGGGAACACCAAAGAATAGAGTGTTATTTTTTAGTGTGACTGTACAATTGTTCCCAGACTTCCAATTCCCTTGCTTTGAGACTGTCTCGAACGTAAACGATACTCGGCCGCGTTAAAAAGGTTCAGAAATCTGCTTACATGTTTCGATAACTTGTAAACCTACTGTTACTTATTGTTACTCGTTCAATTGTTTCCTAGTTTACGATTTTCTTTAGATTTATCAATGGGCGCCTTGCAAATTTATAAACCTTATTTTTTTGTCTAAATAGGTCAACTACATTCCATCACCAATATAAGGCGTTCTGAGACACTCTTAAGAGCAGATCTCCACTTGAGGGATTTTTTTCTTGACCCCTTTCTGCCTCATGTTTAGCCCCATTGCTTTTGATATTATAAAACGTTTGCCCCATTAGTTTAGCGATTTTAAGAACTTTCACCCCATATTGAGACCTTTCGTGCCATTCAGGTGTCAATTGTATCCTGGCGAGCGATAGCGAGCCTGTAATTTAAGAGGAACCGGCCTTCGGCCGGGACATTTTTCTACCGAAAAATGTACAAATATATCTTGAAAGGGACTCAAGGGGGTGTAATTTTAAGCTTGATGGAGGTCTAGGGAACAAACTAAATACCTCCCCTTAAGCATAGCATTATACGATCTGTCAACTCGCATCTACGATTGTTTTTTGAGAGCCAGATCGTTTCCCAACTAATTGTTGATGTTTTTCTCGCTTTTACCAATATATATGAAACTTATTATACGGCAAATATAACTCAACGTCCCAAACGTCACAATTCTTCACGTACACCGACACACCGATAAGATAATCAAAACACGAGATAAAGTCAATACAATTAGAGTGCTGTTGAACGTCCAAACAACACGGGGTAGGAGGACACACTGGGGGCAGGGTTATCAAATCAAGGCCGCTAGATAGTAAATAAATGCCGACAATCGCTAGACTAATGGCACAATTGGCTCTACAGTATCGCTCTAAAATGGCTCCAATCTACAAAATATCGCTAGAATAATGGCACAATCTCTACAATATCGCTCTAAAACGGTCCAAATCTACAAACTATCGCTAGAATAATGGCACAATCTCTACAATATCGCTCTAAAACGGCTTAAATCTACAAAATATCTCAAGTATTCATGTCGCTAGATGTAAGAATTGTCCTCTAGATCGAAGTAAATACCTCTAGATCTAATGGAAATATTATTATGTTCCCTCCACCAACCGACTTTACTTCTAAACTCAATTAATGAAATCAACAAATACATGTGGCAGTCCAGGGATTCGAACCTAGGATGCTCACACCGAAATTCAGTGCATTTATCCATTGCGCTACCAAGATAAATTGGTAACACTGCACTGGGGCCAATCCTGCGCAGGACCAGGTGCGCACTGCTTATATATTTAGTGTGAATGTTAGTGATTTATTATTGACGCATTGATATTCCTTGACTTGGTTTTGATTTTTTGCCAACTATTGCCTTACACGCGAGAGCCACACCTAAAGATGGAAGGTAATTGTAAGCTAGTTAAAATACATCAAAGATAAGTGCATTGCAAATGTTCATCTTGGATAACACTACGTAAGCTGGCACTTCTTTCAAATGCTTCGTTTATCGACTCCCAGGTGTTTCGGATTCACTCAGTGGCTGGTTGGCGGAACGAACTTTTGTCGGTGATAGTACAGTCATAAACGAGACTATTGTATATCTCACTCGAAACGATGAATAATGCTGTGAATTAATTATTTTATATATATATATATATATATATATATATATATACAGTATATACACATACACACACACACTCACACGCGCACACACACACACACCCATACACACACCGACAACTAAGTTACAACCATGAATGTGAGCATACTGTAGGGTAGCTAACAGACCAACAACAACAACACTAACTCACTTCCACTCCACTTTCAACATGTAAACAAACTGCAAAATTTGACATTGAATATAAAAGCAAAATAGTATATATATAATTATATACATGGTACAAATATATACATGTTGTCGAGCCTATACATACTGTATACATGATGTCGAGCCTATACATACTGTATTTTACAGGGGGGATCGGTCGCTTTCCTAGACCCACTTCTCCCTCATCTTTAGCCCTATTTGTTTCGAGGTTATAAGACGTTCTCCCTATTAGTTTGGCGATTCTAAGACCTTTCGCCCCATTTATTTGTCAATATTAGAACCTTTCGTGCTTTATTTTCTTTGCTGGCGAGCGATAGCGAGCCTGTAATTTTAAGAGGGAACATTTTTCTACCAAACAAATGTACCGATTAATCTAGAAGGGGGATCTAAATGAGCGAATAAATAAGCCTATCCCTCCTTAACCGGAATGGCACCGGGCCAAAATCTGTCAGGAAGACAGTCCAGGCGGAGCACAAATCTAATAACATCTTCGTCAGTTTGGAAAAGTTGTTTTACCCGGAGACCGATGAAGATAAATGAACAGCGGCTTTACTCTCCACCAGATGAATGTCCAACCCGGCCCGTCTGCAGAGAGGGAGGGAGAGAGGGAAGTGGAAAGAGGGGAGAGGAGGGGAAGGTAGGGAGGGTGAAAGGGAAGGAGAGGGGAAGGGATGGGATAGGTTGGGTGGAAGGAAGGGAGAGGGGAATGGAGGGGAGAGGTGGGGTGGAAGGAAGGGAGACGAGGGAGGGATGGGAGAGGATGGGAGAGGGGTGAGGGATGGGTAGGAAAAGGGGAATGAGGGGAGGGGATAGCTTACCAGACCGTGAACATTCTGTCTGAATTCTGAAAATATGGTAACTTGGACACACAGACACATTTACAGTATATATATATATATATATATATATATATATATATATATATATATATATATATATATACCTCTCGATATATTCCTCTCGATATATTCCTCTCACACCGCTCTCCTAGACAAAGTTGAAAGGAAGGCCTTTCGTATCATTAACTCCCGTCCACTCACCAACTCTCTGCAATCTCTCTCTCTCCGCCGCAATATTGCATCTCTCTCGCTATTCTATCGCTACTATAATAATCAGTGTTCCTCAGAGCTATCCCAGTGCATACCACCTCCTTTACGTAGGGCACGTGGTACCCGTCTTGCAACTCAATCCCACCCCTACTCTGTGCAACTCTCCAACCCAAGAGTGAAACGTTACTCTCAAACTTTCTTCTACTCAACAGCTGAGCTCTGGAACTCTCTCCCAGAATCAGTCTTTCC
>CM064569.1:3627633-3645133 GCA_032716605.1 Paralithodes platypus
AAATAGACTGTACATAGACTGTAAATAGACTGTAAATAGACTGTACATAGACTGTACATAGACTGTAAATAGACTGTACATAGACTGTAAATAGACTGTAAATAGACTGTAAATAGACAGTAAATAGACTGTACATAGACTGTAAATAGACTATACATAGACTGTAAATAGACTGTAAATAGACAGTAAATAGACTGTACATAGACTGTAAATAGACTGTACATAGACTGTAAATAGACTGTACATAGACTGTAAATAGACTGTAAATAGACTGTACATAAACTGTACATAGACTGTAAATAGACTGTAAATAGACTGTAAATAGACTGTAAATTGACAGTAAATAGATTGTGAATAGACTGTAAATAGACAGTAAATAGACCGTAAATACTCGTTATCGCTCGCCAGGAAAAACTCTACACCTAAATGGCACGAAAGGTTTTATAATTGACAACACAATGGGGCGAAAGGTTGTAAATTCGCCAAACTAATGGGCCGAATGTCTTAACATCTGAAAACTAATGGGGCTAAACATGAGGGAGAAGGGGGTCCAGAAAAACCCGACCCATCTCCCCTTAAGGCAATCTGTTCCCGCGATCTAACGAACCGGAATATCTGAGGTCGGGATTCGGCAGCGGTAAATCCGATTATGCTAATGGCCTGATGAATCAAACCCCAATGTCCCTAATCTGCTAAGCCGCGTCGTCCCTCTGGTGGTGGTTTAAGGGGTCGTTTTTCTGGTCCCCTTTCTCCCTCGTGTTTAGTCACATGATTTTTTTGATTTTTAGACGTTCGGCCCATTTGTTTGGTGATTTTAAGACCTTTCGTCCCATTTCGTTATATATTTTAAGACCTATCGTGCCATTTAGGTGTCGATTTTTTCCTGGCGAGCGATAGCGAGCCTGTAATTTCTTAGGAGGAATCGGCCTTTGGCCGGGACCCCTCTTAAAGAGGGGTCTATGGGGTGTTTTTCGAAGCTTGATGGAGGTCTAGGGAGGAAACCGAAAAATTATATGAATACATGAATTAATAGACCAAACAAACAGCCACTGTCCCCTTAAGCCGGTATCACACGAAAGCTTTTATAGTCAACATTCGATGATCAAATTTTTGTTGACAACATTTCTGGAATATTTTGCAACTGTTATAGGAAGCTAGACTGATGATGGATGGGTTTGGGTAACAGATATATATATATATAATGTTGACCTCATAAGCTGCCAGACCAGTGTTGAGGATAGATGTTGAGGGGAATAGAGCTCGTGTGATACCGGCATTAGTACTATAGACGGCTTTATTTCAGCTGATGATAAATTTAATCCCATTGCATCTGATTTCTCGATTCTTAACCCCTTCTGTACCGACGATGTCTTTTTAATTTTATTCTAGCTATATTTAGACGAGTTTGTGCAGCTTTAAGAAGGGTCTGTAGTAAGTCTAAATGGTTAAGTGAGATAGTTCAAAGCCTGTTAATTGCTGGAGGCCCTTTTTAAACTGAATAGAATCGTCTAATAGCAGCCAGAGTAAAGTTAAACGGACGGCACCGGCACAGAAAGGGTTAATAAATATATCATATAAGCTTGCTATTCATTGCAAAGGTTTCATATAAGCTGCTATTCATTGCAAAGGTTTCATATAAGCTGCTATTCATTGCAAAGGTTTCATATAAGCTGCTATTCATTGCAAAGGTTTCATATAAGCTGCTATTCGTTGCAAAGGTTTCATATAAGCTGCTATTCATTGCAAAGGTTTCATATAAGCTGCTATTCATTGCAAAGGTTTCATATAAGCTGCTATTCATTGCAAAGGTTTCATAATTAGCAACATATTTCGCTACAAACTCTTCATAATAGCTCAGTGATCAAGAATTAATGGGGGCATGGCAATTTACCGCCAGCTGGACAATATTATTTTTATTAATTTCACTCCAACACCAAACACCTCCCAAAGAAATTAATGAAAACAAGCATGTGATCCGCCGGGATTCGAACCTGGGTTATCACATACATATTTTAAACACATTAACCATTACACCATCAAGGCAGTTTAAGGGGAGATTTCTAGTTTGTTTCCTACTCCTCCAGCAATCTTAAAATTTCACCCTCTTGGCCCCCTTTCAAGATAAATTTGTACATTTTTCGGTAGAAAAATGTCCCGGCTGAAAGCTGGTTCCTCTTAAATTACAGGCTCGCTATCGCTCGCCAGGATGAAATCGACACCTAAATGGCACGAAAGGTCTTAAAATTGACAGAAATGGGTTGAAAGTTCTTAAAATCGTCAAAATAATGGGGCAAACGTCTTACAATTAGAAAAACAATGAGGCTAAACATGAGGGAGAAAGGAGTGAAGAGAAAAAAATCTCTGAAGTGGAAATCTCCCCTTAACAGAGTATAGAACCGATGTCACACGAGCCCTTTAGCGCCGTATGTATGGACACCTTTACTCTATTTCTGTTTAACACATAGGAAAAGAAAATAAGTTGAAAGTAGCCTATGTATGTAGACCGCCATATTTAACCCTTTCACGTTTTTATGACGCAGTGGTTGCCGGATTAGCAATAATAGATAGAGTTCTCTCACTCTTATAATTATCTTTCCAAAATTAGTTTTCTGCCCACAGCTAACTCAAAGACAACCTCAGAGGTTGAAGTAACTAAACTAAAGGTTTCTAAATACCCCTGATGGTAACAAAGGCTTTAAAGTATCCCTAATAGGCTCAACACAGCTAACTCAAAGACAACTGCAGAGGTTGAAGTAACTAAACTAAAGGTTTCTAAATACCCCTGATGGTAACAAAGGCTTTAAAGTATCCCCAATAGGCTCAACACAGCTAACTCAAAGACAACTGCAGAGGTTGAAGTAACTAAACTAAAGGTTTCTAAATACCCCTGATGGTAACAAAGGCTTTAAAGTATCCCCAATAGGCTCAACACAGCTAACTCAAAGACAACTGCAGAGGTTGAAGTAACTAAACTAAAGGTTTCTAAATACCCCTGATGGTAACAAAGGCTTTAAAGTATCCCTAATAGGCTCAACACAGCTAACTCAAAGACAACTGCAGAGGTTGAAGTAACTAAGCTAAAGGTTTCTAAATACCCCTGATGGTAACAAAGGCTTTAAAGTATCCCTAATAGGCTCAAAATTGCGTCAAAAACGTGAGAGGGTTAAGCGAGACTGTACGTGAGCGAAAAAGCCTACGTGGACGAACTGACCTGTAAGTAAACTGACTTTAATCCTCTTAAATTAAGCACCCGGTAATTTAATTAACATGTTAATTGGTCCATCGCTGCGCTGTAATAATTAACCTGACACACAAGGTTACATGTTGGGTGTTAGGGTACGTTATATGAGGATGGACGTATTTATTGGCTTAGTTCTTAATATTTTCATTAGTTTTCTAGATTCCTACCTAGACCGCCATCAAGCTTAAGGGGAGAGGGGTTGCTTTTTGGTCTATTTTTTTAATTTATGTATTATTTTTTTTAGTTTCCTCTCTAGACCTCCATCAAGCTTAAGGGGAGAGGGGTTGCTTTTTGGTCTATTTTTTTAATTTATGTATTATATTTTTAGTTTCCTCTCTAGACCTCCATCAAGCTTAAGGGGAGGTTTTTAGTCTGTTCCCTAGTCCTTCATCAAGCTTAAAATTACAACCCCTAGGCTCCCTTTCAAGATAAATTTGTATATTTTTCGGTAGAAAAATGTCCCAGCCAAAGGCCGGTTCCTCTTAAATTACAGGCTCGCTATCGCTCGCCAGGACAAAATTGACACCTAAATGGGACGAAAGGTCTTAAAATGGGGTAAAAGTTCTTAAAATCGCCAAACTAATGGGGCGAACATCTTAAAATCTCAAAAGCAATGGGGCTAAACATGAGGGAGAAAGGCGTCCAGAAAATAATCCCTCAAGTAGAAACCTCCCCTTAAGGAAACATCCCCAAGATCCCCCTTCTAGATACATTTGTAAATTTTTCCGGCCGAAGGCCGGTTCCTCCTAAATTACAGGCTCGCTATCGCTCGCCAGGAAAAAATCGACAGCTAAATGGCACAAAGTCTAAATAAAGGGGGTAAACATGAGGGAGAAGGGGGTCCAGAAAAACCAGCCATCCCCCCTTAAAACTGCAGCGTCCACCTCGTTAACTATCAATTACGACAACCATTTCTAAAGTCAAGGTTCACGGAATTTTACCGGCAAATTTCTTTTCAGTCGTGACCTAATTTCTGGCTACGTTCCTGGTTTTTGAATTTGTATCAACACCCGAATGATACACCACCGAGCTAGTTGAAGATACAACATCGATAACGTCGTATTCGCACTTTGGCATCCTTCTCTGGGCTAGGGTAATATGCCCTAAAACCATTAGTTTTTCTTTATGCAATTATAACTATCTGCTTTGATCAGGATAGAAGGGTATATTACCACCAACATACCCAACGACTGTATATACCTTTGTTAAACCCTTGATCATGTCCATGTCATACTCATTAAATATAAGGATATAAATGTAAATTACCATCAACATACCCAACGATTGCATATACCTTCTCCATAACCTTGATCATACCCATTTTATACCCATTTAACATAAGGACAGAAAGGAAAATCAACAACAATATACCCAACTATTTCATATACCTTCTGCATAACCTTGATCATACCCATTTTATACCCATTTAATATAAGGACAGAAAGGAAAATCAACAACAATATACCCAACTATTTCATATACCTTCTCCATAACCTTGATCATACCCATTTTATACCCATTTAACATAAGGACAGAAAGGAAAATCAACAACAATATACCCAACTATTTCATATACCTTTTTCATACCTTTTTTATACCTTCGATAATTTACAGCGTGCCCATCAGCTGTCAAATTGTAATCTGTGCCGTCAGTCAAAAATAATTTACCTGCTCAAAAATACTTCATCATCATAAATCGTCCTCGCTATTTTGGGTATAATTAATTCATAAGTACCTCGATGTCAACGTGGAAGTTGATTGGATGTCGTTGTCAAAGTCTTTCACATACTGAAGAACATCTATCTCTCTCTCTCTCTCTCTCTCTCTCTCTCTCTCTCTCTCTCTCTCTCTCTCTCTCTCTCTCTCTCTCTCTCTCTCTCTCTCTCTCTCTCTCTCTCTCTCTCTCTCTCTCTCTCTCTCTCTCTCTCTCTCTCTCTCTCTCTCTCTCTCTCTCTATATATATATATATATATATATATATATATATATATACTGTATTTACTGTATTGAGTATGTGTGTGTATATGTACAGTATGTGTGTGAGTGTATGTATGTATGTATGTATGTATGTATGTATGTATGTATGTATGTGTGTGTGTGTGTGTGTGTGTGTGTGTGTGTGTGTGTGTATAATACACTGTGTGTGTTTAGAATAATATATTACCTCATATTTTATTCATAGTTCTGGAATAAAGTAGTGATAAATTTCAGGTATATTGAAATTTATAGCTGTTTTCCACCGTTATGGCCGTTTAGGAAGCTAAAGTAGATGGTCAGTCAGTCAGTCAGTCAGTTAGTATGTCAGTCAGTAGGTCAGTCAGTCAGTCAGTCAGTCAGTCAGTCAGTCAGTTAGTTAGTATGTCAGTCAGTAGGTCAGTCAGTCAGTCAGTCAGTCAGTCAGTCAGTAGGTCAGTCAGTCAGCCAGCCAGTTAGTATGTCAGTCAGTCAGTCAGCAGGTCAGTCAGTCAGTAGGTCAGTCAGTCAGTAGGTCAGTCAGTCAGTTAGTCAGTCAGTCAGTCAATTGGCCAGTCAGTCAGTCAGTAAGTCAAATTCAGTTAGTTAGTCATTCGTTCAGTCACTCATTCAGTTGGTATGTCAGTCAGTCAATCAATAAATCAGTCAGTTGGCTAGGCAAGCAGTCAGTCAAAATTCAGTTAGCTAGTCATTCGTTCTGTCAGTCAGTCATTCAGTCAGTCAATCAAACAGTAAGCCAGTCAGATATCAGGCAAGCAACAACCAGTCAGTCAGTCAGTAAGTCAGTCAGCAGTCAGTCTTCTTTGTTCAAGATCCAATACGCAATTCTGTTATGCTTTCTTGCTATTATTAGAATATTATATCCAGATTAGAAAAGGTAAATGGAAGGTAAGTCAGAGGGTTAATCGAGATAGTTTCTACCCTTATACCTGCCATAGATCCTTCCTAAGTTGTCTGAATTCTTCTAATGATAGCCACAATAAACTGCTAAAACGAGTCATACCCTCAAGGGGTTAATTAATAATGCCACAAGCGTATTATATATATCTCTAGCACATAACCTTTTTCTATCGATTTTGTCAAACACACCAAATTAATAATGTTTGTAGGCTCGTATCAGTGTAAACAAATGAGAACAGGGATCAGTTTGGTCACTCTTGTTGTTCTGGGAGGGTGAACCAGTTTTCTGAGGAGTGGGACAAAAAAGTTTCTCGATCAAAACTTCTCGTAAGAGGAGGACCCGATCATGTAGCTGGTTATCTGTTGTTGTTGTTGTTGTTGTTGTAGTTGGTGGTGGTGGTGGTGGTGGTGGTGGTGGTGGTGGTGTTTTTTGTTGCTGATGTTGTTGTTGGCGTTGGTGGTTTTGTTGATGTTGATGTTGATGTTGTTGTTGTTGGTGGTGGTGGTTTTGTTGTTGTTGATGGTGTTGTTGGCGTTGGTGGTTTTGTTGTGTTTGTATTTTTTGTTGGTGGTGGTAGTTTTGTTGTTAGGTGAGGGAGCCTTTTTTGGGATTTTTTTTTAGACAGGTAGTTAAAGTTGAATATTTTTCGGTAGTAAAATGTGTCCGGCGAATCTGCATTTCTCCCTATCGTACGTCAGGAAAAAATCGACACCTAAATGGTATGAAAGATATAAAAATTAACTGAGAAATCGTGTGAAAAGTCTTAAAATGGACAAACTAATGGGGCGAACGTCTTAAAATGTCAAACCTAATGACGCTAAGGATGAGGGGGAAGGGTGTGGGTGATTTACATATGTGTGACATGGATTAATGATTGTTGACATAAGGTCATTAGTCATTAGTTTTTGTGCAGGTCGTTAATGAGGTGATGGTTGGAGCTCATTAGTGGGATAATACTGACTCGGCCACTTCTCTCTCATCTTTGGCCCCATTAGGTTTGAGATTTTATGACGTTCACCCCATTAGTTTAAACATTTTAAGACATTCGCCCCATTAGCGTTTTTTAGACTTTCCACCCCGTGAGATGGGTTGGGTGTGAAAGGGATCTGCCGTGTGTGGGCCAATTGACTCTCTGCAGACTCCCGTTTTCTTATGTTCTTATATCTTCGTCAATTGTAAGACCCTTCGCGCCATTTAGGTGTCAATTTCTTCCTGGCGCGCGATATTGAGTGCAGCTTCTCTTTAGAGATATATTTAAACAGCTTGCTAAATTTATAAATTTTTCGCTAGGAAAATACCTGGATGGGGATAAAGGTCATAACACAGTAGGATGAAAAGGGCAAACGAGAGAGAGAGAGAGAGAGAGAGAGAGAGAGAGAGAGAGAGAGAGAGAGAGAGAGAGAGAGAGAGAGAGAGAGAGAGGTGATGGTTGGAGCTCATTAGTGTGATAACAGGCCTGGACCACAGCTATTATTATTAGGGTATGTGTGTGTGTGTGTGTGTGGAGTCCGTGGCGAGCAGGAGAGAAGCAGTCACTTGAAACAGTACAACGATCTTTCACCGATAGAATATCTGACGTCCGACATTTAGACTACTGGGCAAGGTTACGTGAACTCGACCTTTACTCACTAGAAAGGCGTAGAGAAAGGTACGCTATATTATACATCTACAAAATATTGACCGAAAAATCTGTAAATAACTTGAATATACGGTTTAGCATCCACCAACGACGGGGTCGGCTCTGCCATATTGAAAGGATATACCCCAGAGCAAGTACAAGAATCAAGACGCTCAAAGAAAACGCTTTTGCTATAAGAGGGCCACTCCTTTTCAATGCACTGCCCAGACACCTGCGTGACTCAACGGAACATAACCTTGAACGTTTCAAGAACCAACTAGATAAATTCCTACGGATAATACCCGATCAACCCAAGCTGCCACATTACCACCTCTGCGCTGCCAGCAACAGCATCATAGACCAAATGGCGAAGAGACGAGCAGACGGGTTATACTAGTGGCGGCGCATCAGCGTGGCCACGGGCAGCAACTACTGCCTGAAACTACTCACCACAGGAACCACAGGTGTGTGTGTGTGTGTGTGTGTGTGTGTGTGTGTGTGTGTGTGTGTGTGTGTGTGTTATGTGTCCATATTTGTTATTGTTCACTTGCAGATTTTTCTTAAACTAGAAACAGTTTAATGCTTATTCTTCCTCATACTTCTAATTTACGGCAATAAGACGAGTCAGTAATATAAAGTTTATCTCACAAATACACGTGAGCTACATCCCGTCGTACTGTATATATGTATATACGCTTTAGTTAGATAATGCATATCCATCTATTATAAATATATCTACATGCATAATAAAATACTCTCTCTCTAATTCCCTCCTCAATTTCTCCTAACAAAAATACAATCACCATGAGGATTTAGCAAGCTCGGAGAATAAATGAACCTCTGGATAAAACTGTAGTGGCGTATTCCCCTGCTGGGCACAGACACTCAGACACTCAACCTTAAGCATCGGTCACACGAGCGCTTTTTCCGTCAAATTTCTATGAGCAAGTAGTTTCTCGTCATATTTCGGGACTTTTTTGCACTGGTATCGGTAACTAGACTGAAGGTAGATTATGTTAGATGGTTGAATTCTGATCAAGTGTCATTTTGTAAGCTTCCAGACCATAGTTGCCCGTAAAAAAAAATCGAAAAAAGGCTCGTGTGACTCCGTTTAATTGGATTGATCGCAAAATACTGTGCAGATTAAATTATTTACTCGAATTTGTGTACACCTTTGACTATTTGTGTACACCTTTGACTATTTGTGTACACCTTTGACTATTTGTGTACACCTTTGACTATTTGTGTACACCTTTGACAATTTGTGTACACCTTTGACTATTTGTGTACACCTTTGACTATTGTTTTGACCATAAAAACAAACTTAAATTGCGTGCGCAGTTGCTAAGACGCGATTCTTCACTGTATTCTGGCTATCATTAAACGATTTCATACAGCTTAGGAAGGATCTGTGGGAATGAAAAGCGTATAGACTATCTCAATTAACCCTCTGACTTCCATTACCCTTCCTAGTCTGAACAAAATAGTCTATTGATAGTCAGGAAAGAGAAGAGAAATGTGTAATGTAACACTTTCAGAATATTATGAGTTAATTTATGACCCGTTTCTTTACTATATTCTGGCTATCCTTAGACGATTGTATACAGTTTAGGAAGGACCTCTAGGAATGAAAAGAGGTGAACACTATCTCAATTAACCCTCTGACTTCCAAAATGATATACGAAAATAGATATACGTAAATGGGGTACTCAAGGAAACGACCTTCTATAGCGTATTATAGAAAACGAGCAAAATCCACAAAAATATTGTTCTGTTTGCACGAGTATGCTAAACTGCTTCATGGAAATCGCAAATATTGTTGTTGCATGCAACACACACACACACACACACACACACACACACACACACACACACACACTCTCTCACGCATACACACATCACCCTACACACAACTTACACTACACACATTCCCCTAAACCAAACGCATACATACAACCTCACCCACATACATCCTCCTAAACTACACAGATGCACACAGCTTCTATCTCACACACACACTCACACACACACACACACACACACACACAACAACAAACCCTACTGTCTCGGTATGCAGTCTAATAGGGTCCTATATATGCCAGGATCAGCTCATAAGGAAGCTGGGTGTAATATGGACTGTTATTGTACCTTGTGACCAACCTCACTATAGTCTGTTTGTTTCCAGCTGGCGGTAAATTGAATCCCTTAGCAGCTGATTTATCGACACTTAACCCCTTCTGTACTGACAACGTATTTTTAATGTTATTCAAGCTATATTTAGAGGATTCTTTGCAGTTTAAGAAGGATCTGTGGTCGTGAAAAGAGTTAAGTGAGATAGTTCGATGCCTGTTAATTGCTGGAGGCCCTTTTGAAACTGAATAATGTTGTCTGGTAGTAGCCACAATATAATTAAAAGGACGTCGCCGGTACAGAAAGGGTTAACATTATTTGGTCCGAGGGGGGGTCGTTTTGGACTTTCCCTGTTTTGCTCCATTAACTTGGAGATGTTAAGACGTTGCGCAATTCTATGACTTAAGGGGGAAATGTCTCCCCCTACCATCCATCAGATATATTCGCTTGTATTCTTAGCCAATTCTCTCTCTCTGCAGTAACGTTAGTGGATGAAATAACTTGAAAAATGTGATTACCTTATGATACAGGTATGCTATTCTGTGTACTCTCTGTAAACAACACTCATTCCCACCGCCTTCGTTCGGTATTGTCAGAGGATACAAGTGATTTATTTCCACCTCACTGACTGTAGGCGCTATTGTTAGTCTCATCCCTATGGCTGGGTTGGGTCCAGAGCGTGTAGTGTGAACGAAATAATCATAATACATACAAGATAAAATAAAATATATAAACAAATGAATAAATACAAAATTCAATCAAATAATTCTTTGTGACCTTCGGTATGCGATCGCCATAGGAATTATTATCATAGTGCTTCTCTGTATAAATAGACATCGGAATATGATCGGGATGTGATGTTACTTTGATAATATACACATACATAATACATATACCGGACGTCGCTTCAACTGGCACGGGTTGCTGTAGTCTATTCGTTGTAAGTAGGCGAGAAATCATGAACTCTAACCTCTGTAACTAAAAAAGGGCTAGAGCAAACTGGCTGTAAATTTCCACATCTATTGCTTGGCTGACGCCTCCCAAATGGAAGTAATATTAGCTGGATTACTCAAGTAGGTTTTGAGTTATAGAGGTTAGAGGTCATGATTTATCGCCTACTTACAGCGAATAGACTATAGTATCTCAGCTAATTTAATATATATATTTTCTTATTAGCTCTCCCTAAGGATTGGAAGTGAAAACCCCGCCAGTGCTCGGGAGAAGAGCCTGTCCTGTTATCTGATTAGACTCTGCTTTCACTATTCAGAGGACCCTTTAAGGCTTTGTTATTTAATGTAAAGACATTTTTTCGATCCTCCTTTCTTCTCCCTCGCTCGCTCTCACACACTCTCTCTCTCACTCACACACACACACTCACTCTCACTCTCTCTCTCTCTCACTCTCTGTATTTCTCTCTCTCTCTCTTACACTATTATTATTATTAACTGCGTATATAGTGTAGTGAACGCTCCTTCTCTTCTCTCTCTCACTCTCTGTATTTCTCTCTCTCTCTTACATTATTATTATTATTAACTGCGTATATATTGTAGTGAGCGCTCCTTCTCTTCTCTCTCTCACTCTCTCTCTCTCTCCCACTCTCTCTCTCTCCATGTAGTTATCTGGTGATCTCCATCCCCGGTGCGGTACAAACCACAACAACACCTACCGTTTACCTGGACACCACAGGGGGCCCACACTCGATACCTAACTCTCCCTCTGTCTGTCTGTCTCCCCCCCCTCTCTCTCTGTGATTGGTTCCCTTACAAACTGCAAATTTAGTGAATGCGAAAATCAATTGTTTTATGATTATGCTCTCTCTTGGGTGTCTCTTCCCTCTAATATATATACGTACATATATATATATATATATATATATATATATATATATATATTATATATATATAATATATATATATATTTATATATTATATATGAAGATCAGTCCTAATCAGTACTAATTTTTTCGCTATAAACGCATCCATTTGTTGTTTTATTTCAATACATAATGGATTATAAAATGTGAAATATAACAATATGATTACCCTCTATATGAATACAATACGCAACTATGGCTTTGTAGATAGAACAGAGGCAGCTTTAAAAAGAGTAGACAACAATTTCAATTTGCACAGTTTGCAGTGAAAGCGCTGCACTATACAACTGGTTTTTTTTTATCACCAAGACCATCCCCTTGGAATGAATGGCAACGAGTTTCAGATACAGATGGTTCTCTCTCTCTCTCCCCCCCTCTCTCTCTCTCTCTCTCTCTCTCTCTCTCTCTCTCTCTCTCTCTCTCTCTCTCTCTCTCTCTCTCTCTCTCTCTCTCTCTCTCAAATATACACACGATCTCTTTCACATTCTCCTCCCTCTCTCTTTCTATATCTACCTGTTCATATTATTTATATTGTCATTGAAATAATTAACTACAAATACCATTCACAAGGCATTTGTTTTCATGTCTATTCCATATTAACTAGTGTTTATAATGTGGATGCAAATATTCCATACATATTATTATTATTATTATTATTATTATTATTATTATTACAAGTCTTTGCAAAGGTACACTCGGTTGCCATAGTCTCTAGTCCACTCATGAAATTAATGGACCCGCTATTTTTTCATAATGCAATTATACCGACCTGCATTTATTTTTGTATAAAACTTGCTTCTCAATAAACAGTTAAATAGTATTAAAGTTGATGTATAGAACAGTATGTTCTTAAATTCGTTTCAAAAGAGGTGAATTCCACGAAAATGTATGAGTGGGCCACAGACTATGGCATCCGAGTGTACCCCCCCCCCCCCCACCGCCCCCCTGAACCCCAGAGTGTGAAGATAATGACACAGGGTATTGTTATGGTAATAGGTGAGGGGGGGGGGGGGGTCAGTGGGGGCCCCCTCCTGTCACAACCCATGACAGCTGGGTAAGGAGAAGAGCTAATCATATTCATAGATAAACTTGTTCTTTGTTATATTGGGGACCACTCACTCACTGGCGCACGGACATACACACGCAGTCTCTCTTTTTTACTCACTCTCACTCATTATCTCTCTCTCTTTCACTCTCTCACACATTCACACTTACACTCTCACACACATAGGCACAGACACATTACTCTCTCTCTCTCTCACACACATACACACACACCCTCTCTCTCTCTCTCTCTCTCACACACACACACACACACACACATTCGTCTCTCTCTCGCTTTCTCTCTCTCACACACACACAAAGGGTCAGAATGTGTTAAGTGGGTTGCCTTCTCTCACACCACATAACAATAGAGTATTGAGGAGAGGTAAATATATTCATAGGAGAAGTTGTTCCATGGTTCGTGGGTATCTTGTTAACACTCTCTCACGCTTTCTGACTTACTTAATTTTGAGGTATATGAGCGCGTCTGACCCTTCCCCTCTCTGTCTCACTCACTCTCACACACACACACACACACACACACACGCACGCACACACAGCCACAGACTCAAACAATCTCTCTCTCTCTCTCTCACACACACACACACACACACACAATCTCTCTCTCCTGTTTGTTTTCTCCCACGCGCACACACATACACACACTCACACAATCTGTCTCTCTCACTCTCACTCTCATCCACACACACACACTCACTCACTCACTCACTAACACAATCTCTCTCTCACAGACACACACTCCCTCGTACTCTCTTTCTGAGGTCATTAATATTAAACATGATAATTATATTCATAGGTGACGCTTGCCACTTGCATATTATTAACAAGGTTTCTTCAATAAACTTCTAAGACAGTCTGACTCACAATTGATATATCATTATCTACAACGTGCCAATGAATAAAATCACATCTAAACTCATATTTTCGTTTTCTTTAACTTGGGGATGAACGCAAAGATAAATTAATTTTAAAGGGAAACTTTTATTTATTTGTTCTTTAAATATTAATTAACGGATAGCCTATTAAGTATAATATTAAGGAACACCCCGTTCTTAACATTAATCATCCATTACTACAAACCCCAATGTACTTGAATAGACTAATGAAAGCATATGGTCCTCCAGGGATTCGAACTTGGGACACCACACCCAGAACATAAGCATCTAATCCATTACACAACCAACACAGTTAAACTCGTAGTAATTATTTATTAAGTAACACTGTAATCAATTCAGGATATTGGGTATATTTTGATAATTTAGTATCGATGCAATTTTCTCCTATAAATGGCAGTAATAAATTCAACTATGAACGAGTTGGGTCTACATATTTTTGGAGCTCATGAAATACTAAACATATTCGTTGTCTAATAATTAATAATATATGCAACACGGAGTAGAATTTAATGGACTGTTCTATTTGGTTTACACGTACAATATAGGATATTAAATGAATCTAGCTATTGTAATGTTCGCCATGATTAGAGAATATATATAGAGAGAGAGATACTTTCTATGCTTGATGTTATCAGTATTTAACCCTTTAAGGACGCATATTTACACTATATTTAGTGTGATTATCAGGACAGACAGGATTAAATAACAGAGGCATAAAAACAAACAAGCATAAAACAAACAGAGGCCAATGAAAACATAACCTCCGAACGTGAATCATTTGCAGGGATAATAAAGTAAATTAAGTGCGTGGTGGCGGTGCTAACCAGACCAATTAGCCTTTAGTGGAAATTAAGTTTACTCTCTCTCTCTTTCAACCCCAACCATTAAGTTTACTCTCTCTCTCTCTCTCTCTCAACCCCAACCATTTATATCCTTTATGAGAGAGAGAGAGAGGAGAGGAGAGGGGAGAGAGAGAGGGGAGAGAGAAGAGAGGGGAGAGAGAAGGGGGAGGGGAGAGAGAGAGAGAGAGAGAGAGAGAGAGAGAGAGAGAGATACCAACACACACACACACATACTATTATTGATGTCACAGTCATCTTGCGGAAATTGCAAAATATGGAGGACATGTGAGCTGAGGACAATCTTATAAGAACAATGTTTGGCATTCTCAAATATTTCCACTTTTTCTTACCCGTTGATTATACTGTAGTGATGTAGTATGGATTCACTGGTACACTCCTATATGATAAATTTGAAACAGTGACTATTGGTTAAGGGAAAAAATCGACTTGGGCTTGTGTTTAATGGAAATGTTTCAAAGTATTTCATCAGGATCTCAGAAATTTTGGAGATTTTTTTTTGCAATCTTTAAATGTCGGCGATTAAACATGTTTAATGTTTATATCCTACCAATTGTCAACCTTTTGAAAAGTATACATTTATAATTATTCATGTCTCACGATATCTTTTGCAAACACCATATATGATCATTTACAAAAGTACCATAGATATTTCAGTAAGAATTTTTGGTAATGCCCAAGCACACTGTAGCATGATTTAGAGCCGATTTGTTTATGTTCAAAATATATAGAAAGCGGGGTTTTTTTTCCAGAAGAAAATATGCATCAAAGCCTACATATAGATATATATTTATAGCCCCAATGCACTACGAATTAACCCCTTCACCACCATTACGTAATTAACCCCTTCACCACCATTACGTCACAAAAATTAACCCCTTCACACCATACGTAATTAACCCCCTCACCCCCATTATTACCGTAATTAACCCCTTCACCCCCATTATTACCGTAATTAACCCCTTCACCCCCATTATTACCGTAATTAACCCCTTCACCACCATTACGTAATTAACCCCTTCACCACCATTACGTAATTAACCCCTTCACCACCATTACGTAATTAACCCCTTCACCACCATTACGTAATTAACCCCTTCACCACCATTACGTAATTAACCCCTTCACCACCATTACGTAATTAACCCCTTCACCACCATTACGTAATTAACCCCTTCACCACCATTACGTAATTAACCCCCTTCACCACCATTACGTAATTAACCCCTTCACCACCATTACGTAATTAACCCCTTCACCACCATTACGTAATTTTCACCATATTTGTTTTAAGTTTAAGGGGAGGCAGACCGTTTTTCTGGACCCCCTTCTCCCTAATGTTTAGCCCCACTAGTTTTGAGATTATAAGACCTTCGGCCCATTAGTTTGGCGATTTTAACACCTTTCGCCCCATTTCGCTGTCAATTTTAAGACCTTTCGTGCCATTTAGGTGTAGATTATCTCCTGGCGAGCGATAGCGAGCCTGCAATTTTAAGAGAAATCGGCCTTCGGCCGGGACATTTTTCTACCGAAAAATGTACAAAATTTATCTTGAAGGGGGGTCTAGGGGGTGTTCTTCTAAGCTTGATGAATGTCTAGGGAGGAAACTAAAAAAATATATGAATACATGAATTAAAAGACCAAACAATAAGTCTGCCTCCCCTTAATGGAGGCCTAGGGAGGAAACTAGAAACCACAAGAAATATATATAAAATTCGACCTAAAAATATACCATCCCCCTTAACCCTTTCAATACCGGAAATATATGTTGTATTATTTTAGCTATATTTAGACGATTTTATGCAGCTTATGAACGATCTGTGGTAGTTAAAAGAGTTAATTGAGATAGTTGTTAGCCTCTTAATTACTACACGTCCGTCCTAAGCTGAATAAAATCGTTTGATAAATGCCAGAATCAAATGAAAAGAGGCATCGGTACTGAAGGGGTTAAATTCACCACAAGCCAATCCATGAGACAAACCTTCGACTATTATCCATTTTACCTTGAAGAATTGTGTCCATCAACAACGAAAGGGTATGATTGGTTTTGCCTCTGAACGGCAATTGAGGTGTGACAGATTACGAATGCCATTTCACACGGCATTTGTTTGATGAATACGAGAGTGAACCAGTGTTGCCAATGTAGCTCGCTAGATCTAGAGGTATTTACTTTGATCTAGCGGCAATTGTTAACATCTAGCGATATCAATTCTAGCGATATTCTGAAGGTTTTATAAATGTTGAGGGACATTCTAGAGTTTATGGCATTTTCTAGGATTTTCGGCCTATATTAAGGGGAGGTTTTTAGTTTGGTCCGTAGATATCCTTCAAGCTTAAGATTACACCCCCTTGAGCCCCTTTCAAGATAAATTTGTACATTTTTCGGTAGAAAAATGTCCCGACTGAAAGCCGGTTCCTCTTAAATTACAGGCTCGCTATTGCTCGCCAGGAAAAAATCGACACCTAAATGGCACGAAAGGTCTTAAAACTGACAGAAATGGGTTGAAAGTTCTTAAAATCGTCAAAATAATGGGGCGAACGTCTTAACATTAGGAAAACAATGGGGCTAAACATGAGGGAGAAAGGAGTCAAGAAAAAAATCCCTCAAGTGGATATCTCCCCTTAATTATCTAGCAGACTAGACTTGGTAATCCTAAACACAAATATCAGGTAAAGAATAAATATGGAGATTGAATTTAACCCGAGATAGCTTCGGGAAAATGTGTATCAGGGGATGTATTTTCTGGACCTTGCCTTCTCCCACATGTTTAGCCCCCTTCGTTTGAGATTTTAAGACGTACGCCCCATAAGTTTGGCTATTACAAGATCTTTTGCTCCCGTTTCTTTGTCACTTGTAAGACCTTTTGTGCCATATTGATTTCGAGAATTTGTTCCTGGAAAAAATAAGAGAGGAAACTAAAAGTAAAAGAGATAAATAAATG
>CM064569.1:3650133-3662633 GCA_032716605.1 Paralithodes platypus
TTTATTTTGGCCACTATTAGACTTTAATCAGTTTAAATAGAGCCTCCAACAATTAACAGGCTTGAACTATCTCATTTAACCCTTTTTACTACTACATATCCTTCTTAACCCTTTGAGTACCAGCGACGTGTGTTATCATTAATTCTGGCTACATTTAGACGATATTGTGCAGCTTAGGAAGGATCTGCGGTAGTTAAAAGGGTTGGTCTAGATAGTTTGAAGCCTTATTATTGCTAGAGGTCCTTCCTAAGCTGAATGTAATCGTCTAATCATTGCCAGAATTTAGTTAATATGATATCTCACCGGAACTGAACGGGTTAAGGGGAGATTTCCACTTGAGGGATTTTTTTATTTACCCCTATCTTCCTCATGTTTAGCCCCATTGCTTTTCGAATTTTAAGACGTTCGCCCAATTATTTTGACGAATTTAAGAACTTTCGACACATTTCTGTCAGTTTTAAGACCTTTCGTGCCATTTAGGTGTCGATTTTATCCTGGCGAGCGATAGCGAGCCTGTAATTTAAGAGGAAGCGGCCTTCGGCCGAGACATTTTTCTACCGAAAAATGTACAAATTTATCTTGAAAGGGGGTCAAGGGGGTGTAATTTCAAGCTTGATGGAAATCTAGGAAACACACTAAAAACCTCCCCTTAAACTGCACCTAATAGTCTAAATACAGCTAGAATAGAATACAAAAGACGTCGTCGGTTCAGGAGGGGTTAACCTGGCATTCTAACATCCCTTGACAAAAATCAAGTCATTTTTCCAGGCACTTCCAGCACCACTTCTTTTTCCAGACACTTCCAGCACCACTTCTTTTTCCAGACACTTCCAGCACCACTTCTTTTTCCAGACACTTCCAGCACCACTTCTTTTTCCAGACACTTCCAGCACCACTTCTTTTTTCCAGGCACTTCCAGCACCACTTCTTTTTCCAGACACTTCCAGCACCACTTCTTTTTCCAGACACTTCCAGCACCACTTCTTTTTCCAGACACTTCCAGCACCACTTCTTTTTCCAGACACTTCCAGCACCACTTCTTTTTCCAGACACTTCCAGCACCACTTCTTTTTCCAGACACTTCCAGCACCACTTCTTTTTCCAGACACTTCCAGCACCACTTCTTTTTCCAGACACTTCCAGCACCACTTCTTTTACAAGGTAACCGGGTGTCTCTCCACGTCTCTCAGGCACGGCAGTTTTCTTACGTGTTTAACTCTTCTTATCTCTCTTGTTCAGACCGACAGACTTACAGACAGAGAGAGAGAGAGAGAGAGAGAGAGAGAGAGAGAGAGAGAGAGAGAGAGAGAGAGAGAGAGAGAGAGAGAGAGAGAGTCAGACAGAGAGAATCAGACAGACAGAGAGAGAGAGAGAGAATCAGACAGACAGAGAAAGAGCATCAGACAGACAGACAGACATACATACAGAAAGTAAGGCAAGGCAAAACATAAAACGAGATAAAATATGTGAAGGAGACAAACTAAAAAATAAAAGAGGGTGGGGGAGAACTCGTGAGTGTAGGAATTAGGTTAAGGGGAGACTAGTCGCTTTTCTAGACCACCTTCTCCCTCATCTTTAGACCCATTAGTTTGGCGATTTTATGAACTTTCGCCCCATTTCTGACAATTTTAAGACCTTTCTTGTCAATTAGGTCTCGATTTTTTTTCCTGGCGAGCGACAGCGAGCCTGTAATTTAAGAGGAATCGGCCTTCGGCCAGGACATTTTTCTACCGAAAAATGTACACATTTATCTTGAAAGGGGGTCTAGGGGGCTTCATTTTAAACTTGATGGAGGTCTAGCGAGGAAACTAGAAAAATAATAAATAAATAAAAAAAATAAAAAAAAGTGAAGGATCTCCCCTTTTAAGTCAGTGAGAAACGAGGACAAGACAAGGGGAAAGAAATTAAAGAGGGTTAAGGAGGGGGGGAGGGTGGGGGAGGGAAACACGTCGCTGTAGGGACAATTAGGTCAACCCTTTCAGTACCGGTGCCGTCCTTTGAACATTCTTCTGGCTACTATTAGACGATTTTATTCAGTTTGCAAAAGGCCTCCAGGAATTAACAGGCTTCGAACTATCTCATTTAACCCTTTTTTTTGGCTACCACAGATCCGTCTTAACCTGCACACAATCGTCTAGATATAACAAGACAACAATTGAAAATACGTCGCCGGTACAGAAGGGGTTAAGCTGGAATAAATGAAGAACAAGGATATAAGGAGGAGTTATAAATATAAAAGAAATTAGTATGAAGTGACAAGAGCAACATAAAAGTATCCTGGATATATTATAGTCGTTTGTGAGTAAAGCCGCTGTCACACGAGCGCTTTTTCCGTCAATTTTTCATGAGCAAGTTTTTTCTTGGCACTTTTTCGCACTGGTATCGGTAACTAGACTGAAGGTAGATTATGTTAGGCAGCCGAATTCTGACAAAGTGTAATTTTTGAAGCTTCCAGACCATAATTGCCCATAAAAATTGCTCGAAAAAGGGCTCGTGTGACTCCGGCTTTATAGAGCTTAAAATGTTCAAGAGTTTGGGCTTACTTACTTGGAACAGGGTATAGTACCGATAGATTCACGTTCTGGAAGTGTCTAGTTACTGTCTATAGATATCACACGAAGCATTACATTTTTTGGAGAAGTATTGATTTTGAGTGTGATATCGGGATTTCATTTAAGGGGAGGTTTTTAGTGTGTTTCCTAAACTTCCATCAAGCTTGAAATTACACCCCCTTGAGTCCCTTTCAAGATAAATTTGTACATTTTTCGGTAGAAAAGTGTCCCGGCCGAAGGCCGGTTCCTCTTAAATTGCAGGCTCGCTATCGCTCGCCAGGATAAAATCGACACCTGAATGGCACGAAAGGTCTTAATATGGGGTGAAAGTTCTTAAAATCGCTAAACTAATGGGGCGAACGTTTTATAATATCAAAAGCAATGGGGCTAAACATGAGGGAGAAAGGGGTCAAGAAAAAAATCCCTCAAGTGGAGATCTCCCCTTAAGTTTGACCATCCATTTTCTAGGTAACGTACAAACAAATGCATGAACAGGAAAATATAAATAATGATACAAAATAATATATATAAATACAAAAATGCGTGCAATGGAGCATGATTGCATACAACGATGAACAGAAAACATATGTGAATTATTTTTAACATCGTTCTTAAGGGGAGATCTCCACTTGAGGATTTTTTTTCTTGACCCCTTTCTCCCTCATGTTTGGCCCCATTGCTTTTGATATTATAAAACGTTTGCCCCATTTGTTTAGCGATTTTAAGAACTTTCACCCCATATTAAGACCTTTCGTGCCATTCAGGTGTCGATTTTATCCTGGCGAGCGATAGCGAGCCTGTAATTTAAGAGGAACCGGCCTTCGGCCGGGAAATTTTTCTACCGAAAAATGTATAAATTTATCTTGAAAGGGACTCAAGGGGGTGTATTTTTAAGTTTGATGGAGGCCTAGGGAACAAACTAAATACCTCCCCTTAACACCAATAACACCCCACATGCAATTAATGAAAGCATGTGATTTTCCTGGGATTCGAACCCAGGATAACACATACGTGCATAACTTACACGTTCTAACCATTACACCATCAAGACAGTTGTAAAATGTTTTAGAAGCGATGTACTCTGGGTCTAAAAAATGTTTGAGTACGAAAAAATCTTGGATACAAAAAAAATGTTGAGCGTCATTCAGGGGTGCGAGGTGTACTATAGTCTATGCGCTGTAATTAGGCTATACAGCATGACCTCTATCCTCTGTAACACAAAAAGAGCTAGAACAAATTGGCTGTAAATTCCCCAATCTATTCCTTGACTGACTCTTCCCAAATGGTAGACATATTAGCTCGATTACTCTAGTCGTTTTTGAGTTACAGAGGTTAGAGGTCATGATTTATCGCCTACTTACAGCGAATAGACTATAGTGGGAAACGAGTGCTGTTAAAAATCGCTGTGTCATAAAACTCCTGAGTAGAAAACGAAATGCTTTAGCAAAACAAAAATAAATAAATAAATAAATAAACACACAACAGCAATTCATCAACACAAACAAACTTCCAGCCCCACCTCGAAACCACAACCTTCCCTCGTCGTGCAATCGTCTGGAAACCTGTTGAATATCGGCCGAATATTTAAGGAACAGAAACTAAAACACTCAACAACAACTTTACAATAATAATAAAACTCAACCCCCCCCCCCCCCTCTCTCTCTTCTAGCACTGGTCCGGAAACCTGTTGCATATCGGCCTCTCGTGAATCTATCTTTGAAGGGCTGGGGGGGGGGGGGGGGTATTAGATTAGCCGGGGTTTAGGGGGAAGGGTTTATTTTTTTGGTCGATTATTTCATATATTTACTTTTTTTTTTTTTTAGTTTCCCCCCCAAGAACTCCATCAAATTAAAAAAAAAAAAACAGCCATTAGCTCCTCCTTCTAGATTAATTTGTACATTTTTCGGTAGACAAATTTCATTATGGCGGAGGTTGGCCGATCTCTATTACTGCAGGATCTCCCACCTGACCTACAACGTGTTATTATTACATTATGATAGGAAGCGACAGTAGAGGCAGAGAGGGAGGGAGGGAGGGAGGGAGGGAATGAAGGAGGGAGGGTTGGAGGGAGGGAGGGTTGAAGGGAGGGAGGAAGGTAGGGAGGCAGGGAGGGAGGGAGGAAGGGAGATAGGGAAGGAGGGAGGGAGGCAGATAGGTACAGCGAAAGGGAGGAAGGCAGGGCAATTACTGTAATAGTTAAGGCAGAGAGGATAATTTACATTTTCTCATTTGTGTCGGAAGTTAATGACAACAATGATGATATAACCATTTTAATTACAAGAGTACAACCTCACTCGGCAATTATTAATACTTTTATAAATTACGGTCCTAGGTTCGAGTCCTTGGAGTACCACATGTATTCATTACTTCCATTGATTTGAATTAGTTAGCTTTATTTGTAAATTAATTGGTGGGTTGGTGAAAACAAATATGAAATTATATAAATTAATACA
Source organism: Paralithodes platypus (assembly GCA_032716605.1). Classification (NCBI taxonomy): domain Eukaryota; kingdom Metazoa; phylum Arthropoda; class Malacostraca; order Decapoda; family Lithodidae; genus Paralithodes; species Paralithodes platypus. The sequence goes on from CM064569.1 coordinate 3,655,139, forward strand.
TGAGAATACAAAATTAACCCTTTGAAAATTATGACGCGCCTTGACAGTGTATTCTGGCTATCATTGGACGATTTTATTCAGCTTAGGAGGGACTTGTGGGAGTTAGAGAGTTAATGACGATAGTTTGTACCCCTTTGATTCCAAGAGCTCCTTCCCAAACTGCATACGATCGTCTAACAATCAGTCACATTTCACACACGCATACACAACACACACAATAATGTAGTCATGATGCACACACACACAATACAATCCCTCTACCACATACACAAACACAATACATTCCCTATACCACACACACACACACAATACAATCCCTCTACCACATACACACACACACAGACACACACAATACATTCCCTATACCACACACACACACACACACAATACACACATTCACAACACACATACACAATACACATAACTACTGATACCACTGATCGCCCTACCCCCGCCCCTAAGCACTCTGGGTCTGCATAAAGAGTAGACCACACACTCGGTGCCAGACAGTTTTATGTCACTTAACTCACAGTCGTAAAATTTGGTTGGCTATTCGGAACACGAGACCGAGACCGAGAGCGAGAGAGAGAGAGAGAGAGAGAGAGAGAGAGAGAGAGAGAGAGAGAGAGAGATCACATACAGATCACCACTCACTTTCACTCACTCTATCTCGCTCTCGCTCGCTCTCGCTCTCGCTCGCTCTCGCTCTCGCTCGCTCTCGCTCTCGCTCTCTCTCTCTCTCTCTCTCTCTCTCTTATAACAACATCTGTCACTCCAAGGCCTCCCAAGGAAACACTTACTCACACAAAGGGTCTCAGCAGTCATACCAGCCATCACTCTCTCTCTCTCTCTCTCTTTGTATCTCTCTCTCTCACTCACTCTCTCTCTCTCTCTCTCTCTCTCTCTCTCTCTCTCTCTCTCTCTCAGTTAATTAGCAGGTCATTGGGGAAGGAAGGAGTTAGACGAGAAAGAAAGAATGGGTTAAACTTAAATCTCTCTCTCTCTCTCTCTCTCTCTCTCTCTCTCTCTCTCCATATTAGCTTCACAAGGAGCATGTTAAGAGTGGCTAACCGAGTCATAAAATACGACCAAGTTCCTGATTTATGGGCCGTAAAATGGAGTTAACATCAATTAATTATTAACTACTGAGGGAAGGTTCTGTATGGGGGGTCTGAAGGGGGGGGGGGGGTATATGTGGGAGACAACACATAGACACACACACACTCTCCTTTTCTCTCTATGACACACACACATAGACACACACACACACACACTCTTCTTCTCTCTCTCTGACACACACACACAAACACACTCTCTCTGACACACACACACACTCTCTCTCTCTCTCTCTTTCTGACACACACACACACACACACACACACCACATTGTATTTTTTTCATCTATTCCCCCCCAGCTCTCTCTCTCTCTCTCTCGCTCTCTGGATTCCGCGCGGGTGTTCATTCAGCAGGGGATGTTAGAGTCATTTCCCAAGCCATAACAAGTGGTTAGGCTCATCCATTGGATATTTAGGGGGAGGTAGTTGCCTTTCCTGAACTCCCTTCTCCCTCATGCTTAGCCCCATTGATGTTGAGATTTTAAGACGTTCGCCCCATGAGTTTGCTGATATTAAGAGCTTTCGCCCCATTACTTATAAAAAAATCAAGACCTTTCGTGGTATTCAGGTGTAGATTTTTCCTGATAGCCTCAATAAACTTTTAAAACACGTCATAATCCTAAAGGTATTAAGCGCTCGGTAACATCAGTGTTCCTCAGAGCTTTCCCAGTGTATATACCACCTCCTCTACGTAGGGTGCGTAGTACCCGTCTTGAAATACAATCCCACCCCTATTCTGTGCAACTCTCCAACCCAAGAGTGAAACGTTATTCTCAATCTTTCTTCTATTCAACTGCTGAGCTCTGGAACTCTCTCCCAGAATCAGTCTTTCCCCCTTCCTATGACTTAAATTGCTTCAAACTCCGTATGTCCAGGCATTTTGTCTCGAACGTCCCTTGATTTTGGCCCTGTCATTCTTTCATCTCTGTGGGAGGCACTCGCTACAGGCAGTTCTGCTTTTTGTCTTCCTCACTAACATAGAACAACAAATCATATACCATAAAGTTTTGGCATGTGCTTTCAGATTTTTTTTTTCCGATTAGGTATTTCAACAAATTATTGACGATTTGAAGCGATTTGGTAGAGCATTACCCATCAAATTGTTTGCATGTGCTTTCAGAGAATAATGTATTGGTCATAAATTCTCGCTGTCAATACACCTACCATTTATCCGGCGACGATAAACATTGCACAGTTGTACAAATAAAGGTACAGTCGGCCTAATAAGTGATGTCTCGGCACCAATTATGTTTTGATCAATAATTGGTATCAGCCATATTTACACATGATTTCTTCTCTTTGAGTGAGATATACAAACATGTTCCTACACTTACCCGCCCTATTCAACATCTGACATACAGTAATACAGCACAGAGCGAGACTAACGTACTGACAGCTGGGACATGACTTATTAGCGCCACTGTAAAAATAAAAGTGGAGTCAGCCAGGATATACTCTGGCATAAATTGGTGTTATAACCCTTTGAGGATTATGACGCATTTTGACAGTTTATGCTGGCTACCATTTGACGATTTTATACAGCGTCGGAAGGATCTGTGGGCACCATGAAGGTAAAGATTATCTCAATCAACGCTCTGTCTTCCATACGCCCTTCCTAATCTGAATAAAAGCGTCTACCGATAGCCGGAAAACAGGAAAGAAATACGCAATCGGAACTTCTAAGGGTTATGTATACTTCTAAAGGTTATGTATACTTCTAAGGGTTATGTATACTTCTAAGGGTTATGTATACTTCTAAGGGTTATGTATACTTCTAAGGGTTATGTATACTTCTAAGGGTTATGTATACTTCTAAGGGTTATGTATACTTCTAAGGGTTATGTATACTTCTAAGGGTTATGTATACTTCTAAGGGTTATGTATACTTCTAAGGGTTATGTATACTTCTAAGGGTTATGCATACTTCTAAGGGTTATGTATACTTCTAAGGGTTATGTATACTTCTAAGGGTTATGTATACTTCTAAGGGTTATGTGTACTTCTAAGGGTTATGTGTACTTCTAAGGGTTATGTGTACTTCTAAGGGTTATGTGTACTTCTAAGGGTTATGTATACATCTAAGGGTTATGTATACATCTAAGGGTTATGTATACTTCTAAGGGTTATGTATACTTCTAAGGGTTATGTATACTTCTAAGGGTTATGTATACTTCTAAGGGTTATGTATACTTCTAAGGGTTATGTATACTTCTAAGGGTTATGTATACTTCTAAGGGTTATGTATACTTCTAAGGGTTATGCATACTTCTAAGGGTTATGCATACTTCTAAGGGTTATGTATACTTCTAAGGGTTATGTATACTTCTAAGGGTTATGTATACTTCTAAGGGTTATGTATACTTTTATCGGGCATATTTTTAATTAAAATTTTACTAGTAGTTAGCAGTGGTTTAAGGGGAGATTTCCACATAAGGGATTTTTTTCTTTACCCCCTTCTCTCTCATGTTTAGCCCCATTGCTTTTAAGACGTTCTCCCCATTACTTTGGCGATTTTAAGAACCTTCACCCAATTTATGTCACTTTTAAGACCTTTCGTCCCATTTAGGTGTCGATTTTTTCCTGGCGAGCGATAGCGAGCCTGCAATTTAAGAGGAATCGGCCTTCGGCCGGGACATTTTTCTACCGAAAAATGTAAAAATTTCACTTGAAAGGGGGTCAAGGGGGTGTAATTTCAAGCTTGATGGAAGTCTAGGAAACACAGTAAAATCCTCCCCTTAAATATGAAGGAATATTCTGAATGAGACAGTTTGACGAATTAATATTTCAAAAAGAAATTGAAAATAAGTGAGATATCTTGGTGGGAACTTTGCAATTTACCGCCAGTTGAAAAGAAACAGACATGCAATGGGCGGACACGATCTAAATATAGCTAAAATAAAATTTAAAAGATGTCGCCGGTACAGAAGGGACAAATTTAACTTATGCAACAGTAACTACTAAGGAATACTCTAAATCTGTCCCAAGTCTCTCAAGAATATCGATGTTTTTAAGCGTTTCGTAGAAAGCCATACCCATAAATAGACAAAGGTGCATTCTCCCAAATAATGTACTGGCCATAAACTCTCTCCTTCCTTCCACCCACCCATTACACCGAGAGGATAAGCACGGCAGAAATGGGTTTTATTAAGATTGCGTCTCACAGACATTTTATCAGCGTTTTTTTTTTTTTTTTTAGCCTGCTTAAGATTCTGGCTATAACTTTTCACAACACTTTCGCTAATTATGCTGTAGAAAAATAATCCGGCCAAAGGCCGGTTCCTCTTATATTGCAGGCTCGCTATCGCTTGTCAAGAAAACATAGAATCTAATGGCTCGAAAGGTCTTAAAATTGACACAGAAATGGGGACAAAGGTCTTAAAATCTCAAAATTTACGGGGCTAAACGTGAGGGAGAACGGGGTCTAGCTTAAAAAGGGCCTCCATCAATTAACAAGCTTGGAACTATCTCACTTAACTCTTTATGCTACCATAGGTCCTTGTTAAACTGTACACAATCGTCTAAATATATCATAGCTAGAATAACATTTAAAAGACGTCGGCGGTACAGCAAGGGTTAATTATTACGTTACGCAGGTGAACATGGATAACAGAACCCTTTATACGCAAAAATAGTCTCCGGAACGCTTAAATTAACTCCCGATAGTATTCAGTATCAAACATGGAGACACTATTCGAATATTGATAATAAACCCTAACCCCATCTACGTATTCTTTACTATATTCTAACTATATGTAGACGATTTTATAAGGTTTGATAAGGATCTGTGGTAGTAAAAAGGGGTAAGTTATTAATATTATTATATGAGATGCCGAAACCTCCAACCAGGGTGCAGAAACACCAGCAGGATGAATCCACACAAAACACCCGGAGGCACTGGAGAGAGATTACGGCAACTAAGAAGAGGGAATATATATATATATATATATATATATATATATATATATATATATATATATATATATATATATATTGTAGTTCGATGCTTGCTAAATGCTAGAGGTCCTTTTTAAACGTAATAAACTTATTTACTAGTACCCAGAATAAAATTAATAAAATACGTCGCCGGTACAGAAGGGGGAAAGGGCGTATTTATATCCTCATTTACAGTATATAGTATTTATTTTTTAATATTTGTTAAATTTCCTCCCTAGACCTCCATCAAGCTTTAAAAAAACACCCCCTAATACCCTCTTTCAAGATAAATTTGTACAATTTTTCGATACGGCCGGTTTCTCTTAAATTACAGGCTCACTATTGATCGCCGGGAAAAAAATCGACACCTAAACGACACGAACAGTCTTAATATTGGCAAAGAAATGGAGGGAAAAGTCTTAAAATCACCAAACTAAGGGCTGAACGTCATCAAATCTGAAAACAAATGGGGCTAAACACGAGATAGAAGGGAGACCAGAAAAACGACCCATCTCCCCTTAAGGGATATTCCTCTTATATTCGAGCCTTTGATCACTATATTCAATTTCAATATATCCGAACTGGTCTTTCAAGGGATCTGCTTTGTAGTTCTCGGGTTCTCTGATCCTGCGATATTAACCTTTTTATTATATGAGGACGAATTTCTTCCCTGTATTTTGTCTCTCTCTCTCCTCTCTCTCCTTCTCTCTCTCTCTCTCTCTCTCTCTCTCTCTCTCTCTCTCTCTCTCTCTCTCTCTCTCTCTCTCTCTCTCTCTCGACATATGAACACCCCTCCTCCCCTCTCTACACTCTTCAGAAAAATAGGAAAAGTAGAATGTAGATACGAGGTGCCGTTGTAAAGGCTTATCCCTCAATACTTTCATCTGATCAATGAAAAAATACAAATAACAGTAACTAGACAATTTATCAAACAGTTTACTAATCAGTAAGACGAACCAAGTCCAACAACACTATCATAAAGCTGGTATCACACGAGCGTTTTTATAGTCAACAGTCGATCATCAACATTTTTCTGGCAACATTTCTGGAATATTTTGCACCGGTATCGGAAACTAGACTGGTGGTAGACGAGTTTAGGTGACAGATCTATTATATGCTTATGTTCTGGGTGTGGTGTCCCGAGTTCGAAGCCCGGGAGGACCATATGCTTTCATTAGTTTATTCAAGTACATTGGGGTTTGTAATAGATGATTAATGTTAAGAACGGGGTGTTACTTATATATGTTGACTTCATAAGCTGCCAGACCAGTGTTGAGGATAAATGTTGAGGGAAAAAACGCTCGTGTGATACCGGCTTTACCCGTACCGTAGCAGTATAGTGATATTGAGAGCCAGACAAACAGGGTACAGACAGCTAAACATGAGGGAAAGGGGAAGCAGACCCTCCCCCCTTTAAGGGGAAATGGGCGTATTTATTGGCCCATTTAACCCTTTCAAGCTCCAATACGCATTTATTTTCTGTTTTCTGGTCATTATTAGACGATTTTATTCAGATTAGTAACGGTACTGTATATGGAAGTCAATGGGTTGATTGAGATAGTATTTACCCTTTTAATACTCACAGATCCTTCCTAAGCTACATAAAATCATCTAATGATAGCCAAAATAAACTGCTAAAACGCGTCAGAGCTTCAGAGGGTTAAGCATTTTTTATCATATTTTTAGTTTCTTTCCTAAACTTCCATCAAGCTTAACAAAAACACCCACCCAAGACCCTCCCTCAAGATAAATGTGTACATTTTTCCATAGAAAACTTTCCCGGCCTTAGGCCGGGTCCTCTTATATTACAGGCTCGCTATCGCTCGCCAGGAAAAAATCGACACCTAAATGACACGAAAAGTCTTAATATTGACAAAGAAATGGGGCGAAAGGTCTTAAAATCGCCAAATTAATGGGCCAAACGTCTTTAAATCGGCAAACTAATGAGACTAAACATGAAGAAGAAGGACTAGGACTAAAAGAAAAGCGACCCATCTCCTCTTAATTAACTCTGTCAGGACAAGTAGCCTCATTTTTCTTGGCGTACTACTGAACTTGACACAGCTAAAGGACTGCTCCATATTTTTCAAGTTTATTTTTCTGGTTAGTAATGAGAAAATTGAATGTTAAATGGGGTCTTTGCTTTGCTTTAAATTGTTTACATATAGTTGAGTTATATTAAATACTCACAACAAATATATATATATATATACAGTATATATATATATATATATATATATATATATATACAGTATATATATACTGCTTTAAGAGCCCCATATGAATCCTACAACCATTCCTCCACAGTCCACCAGACCTCCTAAGTGCAATAGTCTACATTCCTCCACCGCCAACTTCTCCACTCTCCCTCCACTTCACGTCACCAGCCTCCACAATAACTCGGATCTTTTGGCTGCCGGGAGGAAAGTGGTTGAAGGTGGTGGCAG